>JANAVB010007600.1:10701584-10742901 GCA_029216955.1 Iris pallida
CATATGAGATGGATAGCTATCAGGGACATACTTGTCTCTTATCTTAGAGGCAACAAATTCTTATCATAGGGACAACTCTATCTTATCTCAGGGACAATCTATGATCTGACCAACTTAAAGGACATGGGACACCACCCCAATCTTATGAACTTATTTCCAAACTCGAACAACTGAAATAACATAGCCAACCAATCTGAAATTAGGCAACCAACCGACACTCTGGGCAACCAACCGACACTCTGGGCAACCAATAAACATTCTATGCAACCAACCGACATTCTAGGCAACCAACTGACATTCTAGGGTCAAGTCTTTCTATCCGTACTTATACTCGGGCCATACCCAATGAAGCCATTCTAGATTTACCCACAATCGACAAAATCTATCCGACAATTCTTAAGGGTCAATCCTGAAGCCATCATATAAATTTCTCAATCGAATATCCAAACTTTCAATTTCCACTTGCATAGACATAGCATCTGCTCAATCCGACTTGCTTTCTCATATCGTACTCAAATTGTCTATTCAATCGGATCAACTATTCTGAGTCATAATTCAATATTGTTACCTCAATCTACTATTTAGCATCCTTTCTATGGTCACTTTGCGACATATTCATTTCTTACATTTTTTGATCATCGATGCGGTCTGTACTCTTTTAACCAACAAAATAAGGCAACTACATAATCGTATTTCTTCCGAAAGCATCCTTTATAAATTTTTGCTAGCACCCAACACGGTCATCTCTTAGTAATTCATGTTAACCATCAATATTCGTTTTGCACCATCTCTTTGTGATTCCATAAAAAGATTTACTATTCATGAACCGATCCAATCTCTATGGCACCAATCATCTAGCATTCGTATTTCGGTCATCTAGTGAATATAACATAACTCATTAGCTAAGTCATAATCCAACAATTCTATATTCCACCCAAACTCGTTATTCATGCGACAACATCATATACCGATAGAGTCTACTACATATCGCTGCACCTCAATACTTATTTGTATTCCAGCCCTTAGAGTCTCATAAGAAAAATCTACTCTTTTATGTATCACGGGATAATTGTTCGTTTCTCTATGCTTCAAAATAATCAAGGGTCATAACTTATTGATTCGGAACACGTCAAATTCTCTCAAACACAACTGCACAATGTGCTAAGGTCATCTATTTCCTCAAGCCCATTCTCTACGTTTCGGTCGTTGATGCAACTTTCTGCATCTTTCAAATTATTTGCAACATTCGATAAGCATCTAACATCGCCATCAACTCTTTGATGTCCAACATGCAATTCGATTTAATCAATTTCAACATCGTTCAATATTCGGTCTATAGTTGTTCTCGCAAAATCTTTCGATAGCAACATCCTACCATCATTACTGAGCCTACAATCCTTTTACCCAACTAATTCAAGTCGTCGCCTGAATCTATAATTCGTACCATTTCGAACCAAGGCATTCATTTCATATTCTCAATTTTTATTTACCCAGCATAATGCTAACCATTCCAATCTCGCATTGGGTCATCTGAACTTAATAATCAAGGGACACGTCTAGCCGTCATGTATCAATCATAATCTCAACTACGACTCGATACTACCCAATACCTTACAGGTAAAATAATCACTATGCCACAAACAGGGTCAAGGGTGTCACGACCTGCACCCAGTGTAAGGGCACGAGACCGTAGGTACGTCCAGCGTACATCACAATGTCGACGGTAGAATGCTGTCCTAGGTCACAAATATCTAACATAGTATAAATGTACCTATACATAATATTCACTCCAATCAGAGGACAACATAGAAGGTACAACTCAATAACAAATTTAAGATGGATAATAGCACGATAAGATAGATATGAAATACTCAAAAGAGAGATACAACCAGAAGGAAATAAGTCTAAGTGTTAAACAACACTACAACAAACATATGAATAATACATCTCAAAAGACTACACAAAAAGTAAGATAAAGTCCTAGCAGTCTAGCCTAGGCAATAGGGTAGTCTCCTCAGCACAAACTGGATCCTCCTGAGGGTCCAGGTCACAACTGTCATCTATACCAGCTCCATAGTAGGTCGGACAGAAATCCTCCTCGTTCTCTGTAATATTTTCAACAGGTCCAGTCAGGACAGAAGCGAATACATAAATCTCATACAGTTCATGACATGGCAGAAAATATAGAACAAGCAATAGAAAAAAGTACATGAAACGGTGTAAAAAGATGTACATAAATAGTAAAAATAGATAAATCTGAGAAGGTTATATAGAAAATAAGAAATGTAAGTGAATATAAGTGATTTATAGCATAAGATGGTTATATAATCGGTTTGGGTTGCACATACCTAAGTTAACAGAGTTGTACATGACGAAACTACTTGAGAATTGATCACATAACCACTTCTACTTGTCACGACCCGCACCCAGTGTACAGGCAAGAGAAGTGGATACGTCCAGCCTACGCCGCAGTGTCGGCGGTAGAACGCTGTTCTAGGTTACTATCTAATAAACAACTCACGCAATTATATAATGTACTTGTCAAATCTTAACTCCGAACGGAGGACAAGTATAGATATAATGAAACTCAATAACAGCCTAAGCACGATAGGATAACACAGAAGTCTATACTAAATTCAAAGCAACAACTTAAATAAACTTCTAAAATAATAATATCTCAAATACAACTCAAATCTCCACTTATTATAATATAAGTTCCAACAGAGAAAACTAAACCATAAACTAGCAATCTACTCCAAGCTCTACTGGTCCTCTAGGCTAGCTGTGAATCTCTATGTTACCTGTAATATTTTCAACAGGCCCAGTCAGGACAGGAACGAGCAAAATACATCTCACACAGTTCATGTCATGTCAGAAGAAAATAAACATGCAATAGAGTACGATATATGAATAACTGAAGGAATGTACATGAGCTAAAAAAGATAACTGTAATGGAAATATCTACTATAAGTAGAGAACTATCAGTGACTAGTGAATCAGAGTACAAGATAGACATATCAACGATTTGATAATAAACATGAGAGGTTGTACATGGCTACACTACTTTGGAAATTGTCCACATGACTATTTATACTCCTCCATCCCCAATCAATACACAAGAATCCGTTCAAGTTATGTTATTGTACATGATTTCACATGGGGGCCCATAAATGGGTGCACATGAATATAAATATGGGGGCTCCGTGAACATGAGAGTACATGAATCACGAGAGTGCACATGAATGGTGAAAGCACAAGAATATATGATGAAAGTGAAACACACATGACATGATGTATCTGATGCTCCCGAGGGGGATAACATCTCATGAAAAGATTCATATAGTAACAATCCGTGTTACCAACATGACCGCATACAAGTAAAGTAATCTAGGGCAGGAATATAAGTTCTAGCAAGTATGAAACGGTCAGAGAATATACTCGCTTGATACCCTGAACAGCTGATATGAAAAGATGGCCAACTGGAGTCATAGAGTCCTAGTTATAGCAACACAGGTTATAAAGAGTTCAATTTATATGATAATTGAAATTATAATGCAATCTACATGATTCTAAGTCAATCTAGGTCAAAGTCAACTCATGGTCAACTCTGGTCAACTATAAAGTCAAACTAGGTCAACTCTAGTCAACTGTAGTCAAACTAGCTAGGGTTGGATCAACAATGGTCAACTAGTCTAGGTTAGTCAATTCTAGGTCTAAACACAAACTAAGTATATGCAAATCAAGTATCCAAGATAGCTACTAACTCATAACCTAAGTCACTTGCTAAACCAAGCACAAAACTAAGCCATAAGCTAACAAGGCACACAAACTTAGTCATATAATGTATATGTATTATTCACATTCACATATTCATATATATAGATATATATAGGAAAGCTATATATATACATAGAGAGAGAGAGAGAGAGAAGGAGAGGTAAAAGAGTAAGTGTGTGTGTGAAAGGATATGTGTTAATGTTCTCAGATTTAGTGATAGGTAGGTATATGTGACATGGGATACATGGTGTCGAAGGGTGTATGAATGCATGTGTGTAAATGGTTATTGGTTAACTCAGTTTATAGAAATGTATACATACGTACTTACATTGCATACATGCATACATACATATCCTGTATACATACATATATACATTGCATACATGCCTACATATATATCATATATGCATACTTGCATTCATTTATGCACCTATACATACATACATAGATGCATACATATTTGAATACATTATATACTTGCATACATTATATTCATATATGCATACTCTACATTATATTACATTCATTCCTGCATACATGCATACATATAATATATGCACACTACAACAAAAAATCCTTTTAATAACGCTCGATAAGACGTATTGATGACGCCTGATACCTAAGCGTTATCAAAGTTCAAAATACCTTTATTTCTATGACGGTTTGGACTAATTCTGGGCTTTTTATGACGTTTATAAAACAAAGCGTCATTAATAGTTTAGAGCGGTGGCAAACTTGTAATATTTTTTAAGTTCAATTTTTGGCAAAATTTTTCTAAAACCCGCGCTCCCCCAATTCTGGTCAGTCTTCTCCTTCTCCTCCTTTCTCCTCCCTCCTCTCCCCAACTCCAAAATCCTAAGGATAGATCCAAAACCCTAACTCTAGTTCAGCAACACCCTCCTCTCCTCCTCTTCTTCTCCTTCCTTTCCCCCAACTCCAAAACCCTAACCCTAGAGCCCGTTCTCTTCAAAATTAGGGCTAGGGTTTTTAATTTCTTCTTCCTCCCGACAAAAAATAGGGAGCGGGTTTGTGACGTTCCTCTCCGGCGTGGTGGCAATCTACAATGCGACAATGAGATGAGCAGTTCCTGTAGGAGATGAGCTCCGCGAGGCCGAGCAGTTCCTGCAGGAGATGAGCGACAACGGCTTCGCCCCGCCCTGCCGCGGCCGCGACCTGCTCATCGACGGCCTTGTCGACGCCGGCTACCTCGAGTCCGCCAAGTCGATCAAATTCTTCAGCTAGGTATCTGAATTTTTATTATTTAGAATTATTAACCATTATGATTGTTTTTGCACCGAAAATGCATTTATTGACAATCACGTTCATTCTAGTTCTAGTAAATGTTGAAGTATTAAGTGTGTTACCAGTTTCTTCGTCACTGAACACTTTGAGGTCCGCTGGGATGTCTTCGGGTTGCGTCGTGAAGCCGGTAAAGGAGAAAGAGAAGCCGAGGCTGGAGCTGGAGGCCCGACTGAGCGCGACGCTGCTGCTGACGTCCTCCAGGTCCAGCTTCAGCTGGGCGCTCCTCGACTTGCGGATGTGGTGGCCCTTCCTCCCCGGGGACGAGCCCACCAGCTTCTTCCCCAGGCTCGCCTTCCTCGCGAGCCCTGACCCCGCGCTGAGCTCCCCGCTCGTGGCCATTCTCCAAGAATAAATCAGGTGTGTACTATTATTAAAACATTAAAATTTAGAAGCTTTCTGTTTGGATTTGGATACCCATCAGATTTTTACTAAGACTCAAATCGTGTACATATTTGTCTAATGTTAATTAAACGTTTACAGTGTCTAGTCTCCTTTAGCAACATGTGAATTGGGATGATGTCTAATGTGCCATCTTCTGATATTAACTGATGATCCTCTATAGTTGGAAGCTTCTTGTAGTTGAGGCACCTGGCAAGATACCTTCTTTCATCAAGCATAATATATTAGCTATACTACATAGGATTGCCACTAACAAGTACAAGTGACAAGAATGTTTTCTTATGCAATATTCACGACTTTAATTGGTCTCAAGTTAAGGTGTGTGGCATGCCTCATGATAGGTTTTTTTTTATAATACAGTTGCCCGTCGTGAGGCCTTGTAACCTGTGATCATTGCCCCTCTAAGGCTTCCTATATCTCTGTACAATTATCATAATCATCCGCAGAAGGTGCATTTCTTACAGCTCTCTTTTTTTGTGCATGCCACAAGCTTCTGGCACAATCCACTTTAATTTCATGTGCTTACGCGCAATCAAGACCTTGGTAGCTTCAATGTATTTGCTTGTATGTTTACACTTTCCCTTAAGTGAAATTTAAGTAGCTTATGTGGAAATGATGGTGTTTGTATCTTCCCTGGTATGGGTTCACATAATCTGGTCTTCGCCCTCCAGTAATGTAAGCATATGTACACATCCGTGTCTTGCTATACAGTTCCCCTAGTATGAAAAGTAAATTAATAATTGAGATAGAACTTCAAACCTATGCATCCACTGTGCTCTGCAGGCAGCTAGGAATTTCACTACAAGAGTTGCCTGGGTGCTTTACTATAAGTTTGTAGGTCCTTGTATTTGAGATAAGGAGCTTATATTTGTTGCTATTAATCCATAATGATAGTGACTACAGAAACAATGAAATTTAGGGAAGATTAACTTGTCATGGCTGTTATTTGCAAAGTGTATCCTATAGTCTTTTATCATGCATTAGTATATCCATGATGATATCGTTCAACCCCCTTGTGTACATACATAATTTTGCGAGCCATATTATGATGTTGGCATTTGCCACCAAGATGAGGTCAGCTTTGAAACATATTTCTAGATTAAGGAAAAGCTACACTAAGAAAACTAACCTATACGAACAGCTATCAATCTGACAACCCTTCAAGTCAGGTGCCAAATTTTTTAGCTGATGGAAACTACAACCAAGAGAGGGGCTTGCCATAATCTTTCACTTGGAAGTCTTAGGAGACTGCAACTAGATATATCTTCTAGCGATGTTTGTTACTGTTAGTGGCTTTCTATATTGGGTTGATTTATTTAATTGTTTCATAGTTCTCATATAATACTATGCATGTTTGATGTAACCATGTTTTCCTTTCAATCTTGTTGAGTTCCTCTCAACTCTACTTCCTGCAGTTAGCATATAGTTTGTCTAGAAGTTGATTCAGAAGATTGGCGGTTGTCTACATTCCCTCTTCTTGTGTTTTAAACTTCTACAGGCTGAGGAAAAGATGAGGTTACTTTATGATAGGAACTGCAAGAAACTGAAACGCTTGGATGAAAAAGGGGCCGAGTCTCACAAGCTTGATGAAGTTCAAAAATTGGTCAGGAAGCTATCTACAAAGATCAGAATAGCCATCCAGGTTGTTAACTCCATATCAACTAAGGTAAATAAGTTGAGGGATGAAGAATTGTGGCCACAGATTAAGGAACTTATCCAAGGGTATGTTAAACTTTTACTCCATTTAGACTTGAATATCCATTTGAATATTCCTTCATGAATATCCACTTAGACATGACTATACTGCTCTCTATACCAGCTCAAGTCAGTACTCAGAACCGCTTTCCAGTTTAGCAACATAGCATGTATATTTGTTTGTATGATAATTTTGTGCATCTTATTGTTTGCTTTTGTGCCTAGTTTGAAGTCTGATTTTGAGATTCTTACTCAGTTTACTAGGAATCTAGTTATGTTTGGGTCCTGCAGTTCTTTTTTTTTTCTGTTGATCTAGTTGAGAATTTTGTTTATGCCATTCTCCTTTTTATACTCCCATTGAGAAAAGTTTTCAACTCAATTAATTTTTGTTTGTTTGGCTTATCTTATTATACACCAGTCTGATACTTCTTGAATGCTTCTCGACAGTGCTTTAACATTGAATTATGTGATTGTAGTTGTTTTGTTTCACTCTAAAAAATGTGACTCCATGTTCCCGTAGCAAGAGCTTCCTACCAAGAAAGCATGGAACTGGTATTCACAGAAAAGATAACTTGATACACTAAGTGCTAAATTCAATAAATCCAATACTTCTGCTCCAGGTTAAATTCAATAGTTTCAGTAATTCTGGAGTGTAAAAACTAGAAATTATGCTACATAAAGCTTAGTGTCCTGGATATTTAGCAGTACGATATGTGGTGGAGTGACCCATTTGGCCAAGGATTGTCTAAACAAAGGCAGCAGAAATATGTTTTCTTCTACAGGAGCAAACAATGGTAAGCTTTTCCTTCATATGTATCAAAATCAACTTTCTGTAATGTCATGTGCATTTTGTAATGGTTCATCTGTTATTTCAAACACAACATGGACGCCCCAAAATTGTATCAGTATTAGTATAGCTGACCGATTTGGATTATATTTGCAGCATTTACAAAACTGTATCAGGACATATTCACTTTTTCTTAATCTAAGGGCTACTCAATGATCTAGACTAGATTCTTACGATCTAGTATCTTGAAGTTCCTATTGTAGATTTTATTATCTTGTTAATGCCAAGAGAGTGTTATTACAAATGCTTTTATTTTGCTTGATGTCACTCTACTTAGGCATCATGGTATATCTGGTATTTAGATTTATAAATGGTTGGTTTTGCATACAAACTAGTAACATATGATACTGATACTTAGTTCAAGATTCTATGCAAGACATGCCAGATTTGGGATAAACAACTTTCTTTTTGTTGTTGTATTTTGTAGATGTTAAGAGACAATTATATTCTTCTTTTGCATCCTGTCAAAAGCTCTATATATTCTTCTCTCCCTCTCAGTCTCTCTCCCGAACTCTCCCTCTCTCTAATCCCTTTCTACGCATCCCATTTGCTTTTTTTTTTCTGAGAAGTTCTGTAACTTCTGTTTCTTATTGAATCTCCTGCTCCACTTCTTGGCGATTCCGTACGGTCCATTGTGCAATTTTCTCCTAAAGTTTGTTCAAGTCAGAATTTGGAAATAAACATTCGGCATCAGGTTTGAAGAAGTAGCTTACGAACCATTTGTAATGTCTTGTTATCTTAATGTGTTGATAAAACTTGTTATAGATGCATGGTGGAATTGTAGCTAACTAGTATTAATTTTCTTTCTCAGGTGCACATGAAGATGCAACTATTATTGCAGTGGTGGGATTTGCTACACGTGATGTTGACAGTTTTGATGTGCTCAAGTTGAAGCCAAAGTAGTTACTTGTTTTGAGGATTCATTTAAGTAGTAGTTGTAAATATATGTATTTGGATACCCTATTTTGAGATAATGTAATGAAGATGGTGATATAACATTTCGATGTTTTCTTGTGAATATAGTTCAAAGTTGTTTTAAAATTGAATTGAGAAGTTTTTGGAAAGTAATATATAATGTGCAGTATTGAGTGTTATAAATGTGATGAGTTCAGTAATATGAGTGTTATAAATGTGCTGCATTGAGCCTATACATATTATCTATTCATTACGTTTTAAAATTGTTCTGAATTGTGCACTATATATTAACTATTCATAACGCTTTTATAGAAACTATTCATGACGGTTATTTTATGACGCTTTTAAAAAATATTTATAACACCCGTTTTCATAACGGTTCTTGTGGAAAAAAAAGCGTCATGGTTCGTCATTAATGACGCTTTTTAGCCGTCATTAAAAGGATTTTTTGTTGTAGTGGCATACAAACTTATATATTTAACTCAAAATATATGTGAATACATATATTACATTACCTTAACACACACACACACACACACACACACACACACACACACACATATATATATATATATATATTTATATATATATATATCATTTATTCATATCCCATATACATGCATACTTCAGTTCATGCATTATATCTATTCACATATCATTAAGTTGCATGCATATACTTATTTTTATTACATACATGTCATTCATGTATATTACATACTTACATACATCTATACATTATATACACTGTATACAATATATAAAAATAGAAGAGGAAAAAAGAGAGAAAACTAAAATGGAAAGGAAAGGAAAGAAAAAATGTAAGAAAAAGGGAAAACAGTGGACATATACATGCTTGCATCATATATTCTATATTACCATACATGCTATCATTATATATTGTATTACATTATTTATACATTATGCATTCATATCTATCATTACATGTATACCTTGCATTCATATCTAGCATTCATTATATACTTTCATGCATACATTGTATATCATTCTTTCATTCATGCATTTATGCATTGCTTACATACATTACATTAATTGCATTCCTATATTCTTGCATTCAACCATATATATATATATTAATGTAAATAGGATATATATCATATATATATCATTTCATTCATCTAACATATCATACATTACATACTCTATATTCATTTAATATCCATACTACATAGGCTCATAGGTTACACAAAATGCCTATGTCGTATAGTCACTCTTCTACTTAAAATTAATACTGTACCAATTGGGCCTTCACTAAATTCTAGTATTAAAGTATATCGTAGCCCTTCGTGTTAGCTTTTCGAAACTTCAAACGGATCACATTTTCGTGTCCGGAAGCTTCCGAAATCTTGCAGACACCGAAACATGTTTGTCTTTCGGACTGCTGACACTCATATAATTTTACAGAAAGTTTTAGAACGATTTTAGCTTATTAAAATATATATTTGGAAAGCAAACTTCGATACAGTTCTTTTAAAAAAATGGGAGATAAATCAGAGTTCTAAGCTAAAAGTTATGATATTTCTAAGTTGCTTTGGTTAATAAAAACGTGGATTAATATTATGACGAATTTAAGTTGTTTTGGACAAAAGAAACATATGTAGGCCAAGATACTTGGATACCAATATAGGTATCCAAATAAAACTCATTCTGACCATCCTAACTAAGATCAATCCACTATCTAACCATTCTAAAACTAAATTTAAATATCTATTTAAACTATTAGTATACATACATACACATGTGGTGTCCTAATTTGGGATCTATCAAGTAGGACACAAGACATATATCTAAAATCCTCAAGAGAGCTCCAAATGGCCTCAAATTTGAATCTAAATGGGGTACATGCATGAGGGTGGATCCTATGGATTCAAAACTAACTAATATGCATAGAAAATCAATTTAGAGGGTTGGTTTTACCTATTGGGAGTGGAATCCCAATGATACTCCCAAGGACACGGCTCCGATACGAAGATCTTCCAAAAAGGACACTCCTCCTTGTACTTTGTTCCAAATCTTTGCTAATACCCTCCCTTGGTAGTATGAGAAGGTTGGATGGAAGTTTTGGTGGAGGGATGTAAGGATTTGGAGATCAAATGAAAGAGGGAAGCTCTCTAATTTAGGGAAGAACACTTAGAGTTATATGTAGAGGTAAAAAGAGGCAAGGATTTTCTTAAGGATTCTTTATAGGAGGGGGGGCCCTTGATAGCTGGTCATTAGATGAATTAGGGTTAGTTTTACATGTAGATGAGTGGTTAGGGCTTTTTCACCCAATTCCAAGCCTTCATATTGGTTGAATTAGTTAGAAGGCTTTCTTTTTCACAAATATTATAAGGGGTAAATATCCTACTATAAAATATCTAGATATTGTTAATCTTGTTATTACTAGGTTATCCTAATCAAGACTCTAAGCTCAATGCTAATCTAGATTAGGCTAAGATTCTAAGTCAAGTCTCAACTAAACAATTAGCACATATTTAATTAATATAATTTATAATTTCACAAAATTGTCAAAATGACCAAAGTACCCTTAGGCTAAAAAGTAGTAATATGACATTCTAATTACATGACTAGGCTCCCATGGTCATGGTTAGTTTCTAGGCTTAGCAATTCTAGGGTTATACTAGTAAACCATCAAAATCACATTTCATTATTAAAATAGTTTTAAATTAATTAAAAATCACTAAAAATCATAACATTAGTTAAATCTTATTATTGATTAATCAAAATTATAAAAGTTCAAAATTACCCTCATTTTAGAAAAGTGAGTGTTACAAGTCTATCCTCCTTAGAAGAATTTCATCCTCGAAATTAAGATGGTCGTACTTCTTCTAGAGTCTCGTCCCCAACAATCATGGTCTCAGAACTTACCTAAATCATACAATTAAAAGAATGACATACAGGATCATGGCATACGGTGGCAGTTGAAAGTCTCATCTAGGTATACTAGTCATGCTAAACCAAAACAGTCATAGGATATCAAAACATATAAGCAATCTGGGGTGCTAAATTGGAAAATTTATAGAAACAACAAATCATCAAGGCTGTAAGGCAGGCTATCATCCTATATAAAAAATGGTAGTTATCAAAAATAAAATAATGATAACTAGTAATTATCTATAAAGGGGTACTATTCAAAGAAAAATCAAAATCAAAACTTTAAAGAACGAAAGTCAATAGCATTGAAATCCAATCACAATATATATTAAAAAATTTAGTCTCGATACGATCTAAGTTGATCAATTCTGGGTAATCAAGATTTGGGCAATATGGAGGACAAGGTCATCGAAGTCTGAGCATGAGCATATAAGGATGGAGATTCAGGTCACAATTAAATTTAATTCAACTGAGTACGATCCAAAATATTAATATGATAAGAAAAGATAATCAAAATCGATTGGTCGTGATTAAGGAAGCTAGGATTCAATGATATTGAAAACTTTTAAAGGGTGATTCAAAGATATAGAATAAGTCAAATTTCTTCTTTTAAAGGAAAAACAAGAAAAAAGATTTCATAGGAAAGTCAAGTTAATCATCTCTCTCTGATACTATCAAGTTTATCATTTGCCAATCATATTTTTATCTCACTAGTCCCAATATAAAAATCAACCTTTATATGACTACCATCAAAATTATATCCTTCCGTCATAAAGATTTGACATTGCTATGATCACCATAGGCTAAATTTCTAAGTTCCGAAACATTATTCATGAAACATACCCTTCTTAATAGGAATTAAAACTGACTACTTAATCATCATAAATCTAAATTCTTCTACCTTGTCCTAAATTGGATTCGAAGCCTCTAAATCAAGATTTATGTAATCCTTGAACTTATTCAATTTACTCTCCTTGTATTATTTAAATCTAAACCCACTAGGCCTTACAAAACTTATTCTTTATTATAAATTCAACCTCCATATTTGCTTCAACGTACACCTTCAATATTATTCTCCTGAAATTTAAAATTTTTACAAAATCTCTATATTTTATATAACTCAAAATCCTTGCATTCTTTCTGTTTCTAGCCATTTCTTACAACATATTATTCAATTTCGTATCATTATTGTATATAGTTAAAATCTCTTCTCTATTACTAAATTCCTAAATTTAACATCATAGCCTTAAAGTGTAACGTCTCAAGAATCAATAACTAAAATTTATCCAAGTTCTCGAAACTAAGTTGACCTCGAATATCCTCATCAGTTATGAAATACATCTAAGAATTATTCATACCCAAAAGATTTCTCTAAGTATGATTGTTCCTAAATTGATAATATGACTCTCTTGATTTCATCCTCAAATTCAGTCGTATCTCTATCCCAAACCTATATCAAGGTCCATCATATTATACCCCTAGCAAGATTATCACAAGATAACAAATCAAGTCTTTTCCGAGTTAGATGATTTACGTTAATTCCTCGACCTTTCGAAGGTGAATAGATATGGAGATTTAAGGGTTTCAAAGTATAGCTGACAGAATTAGATACAAGACAGGTGATTGATGTAATCAGGACAGTTTTACTTTTTTTAAAAATGGTAATACAAGAAATAATAGCAAGAAAGAAATAATGATAAAATTTGTTCTTCATCAACAGTTAAAAAGAAATAAACCTATTTAAGATAAAATTTGATACCATACACGTCTTTCTGAAATCATGTTGTCAAAATTTTGCTACGCCAGTAAGCTTAGCTACAATAAACAATAGAGTCCATAACGAAGGTATACACCCTATAGTCATGTTATCTAGAATTCTTACCACGCCATCCGGTATGGCCGCAAAAAATCTAGATTTCATTGTTAGTCCAATGATTATATCATGTTTTTGAATATGGCTAATCAATTAAGTTTAACATATTGACGTCACTAATATTCATGTAATCACTATCATGTTGCTACTTAAACTTAGCATTATCCTAATATTTGTATTGTCCTAAATGTTATATATTATATTGCTATGCTTGTATCATATTGGTTTGTTTGTCTAACAGGTATTTGTAGACATGCTGTAAGCATGATCAAACATGATCAAACCAGGATATATGCAATAAAGAATTATTGATGGGCCAAAGACGGCGTCATACAAGAAGATTTCTCTGAACCGCCTAACGACCTATCCGGGGCCTCGCATCGGAGGTTCCGCTGCCCGGTCAGCGGACAGGGGTCGAGGGGGCAGCGGACAGGGGTCGAGGGGGCAGCGCCCTCCGTCAGGGGTTCGGGGGCGAAGCCCCCGAAAGGTATTTAGATTTCTAGATCTGTTTATCTTTGGACGACCGCCGTCAAGGAAAAAGGCGTCTTCAAGTCTGCTCAAATATTTGAAGAAAGGCGTCATCAAAGGGCTCTTAGTTTTCCTATTTCATCAATGTATTTTTCATATTTATTGAGTCTAGAAATATGATGTACACTGCATCGTACTGGCAAATAGGCTACCCAAGAAACGTTTTCAAAATACCCTTTTATTTTGAAAACAAGCCCACTTACAAAAGCCCAAACTACTTCCTAACTGTTTGACTTTTCAAAAAGCCCAAAAATCAATTTGCAAAAACCCTGACAGAACTCCAACAGAACTCAAGGAGAATTCGGCCAGAGTTCGGCCCGAATTCGGCCAGAGTTCGGCCAGAGTTCGGTTAGTGAACGTTGCTTTTTGAACTTGGTCTCCCTGCAGTTACGGATCCCACCGAGATTTTCTCATAGAGTTCTGTCCGAATTCTGCCCGAATTCTGTCAGAATTCTGCCTTTGGAAAAACTATAAATAGAGAAGGATTTTGATCATTTCAACACACTCATTCACTTTCATATCTCTTCTCTATAAGCCTACTACTTCTTCCAAAGTATTCTGAGCTATTCATTTTCAAATCCTAAGCCAGTTACAATCCTCTAGTCGATTTGCCAGTACGGTTCGGTCTAGAAGTTTCAGAGTGGTTGTAATCAGAGGCTTGATTGAAGTTACACACTTCACAATTGAAGTTGGTCGAGTACTTCGGATCAAAGCTCGCGTTGTAGAAGTTGCAAGAACTTCGGATAAAAACTTGTGGTGATTTTCCATAGTGGATTCAACTGGAAGCTAGAGTTCTTCCGACTGGACTAGTCCTCACAAGAGGAAAACCAGTATACATCCTTGTGTTTGCGTTTGCTCTCTACTCTCTACTTTTTATTTACATATCTGTGATATATTATCTGTGATCTTGTTACTAACTTTTTTAATTAGTTAATTTCCGCTGCCTACTCTATTCACCCCCCTCTAGAGTATTACGCTTTACAACTCGTTCCTACAATCGGTCCTACAATTGGTATCAGAGCCAGTACTGTAACTAGAGGTAATATATTCTGATCCCAATTGTTCCTACAATTGGGATCAGAGCAGGTTCTCCTTCCAAAGATATTATTGCAGGTGCTCCTTATAGAGGTATTATTGATTATACCAATTGCTCCTTCAATTGGTATCCTAGCAAGGACTTTATTATTTGGCTTAACATCCTTGGAGCAGATCCTCATTATCAAAGCGGGTTATACAGGTAAAGTGAGGTAATATTGTTATTATATAACTGCTGTTACATAGATCACTATATCACATATGGCAAGTATGTACTTCACAACTGAATAGCAATCCTCAAATAGACTCCCACTATTTGATGGTACAAATTACACATATTCGAAAACACGGATGAGCTTCTACTTGAAGTCTCTAGATTTTGACTTATGGTCAATTGTTGTCAATGGCTACAAAAAGCCTACTATCACTTCTATTCTCACATCCTCTATAATCAACAAGCCTTATTATAGTTACACGGAGGAAGAGAAGAAGTTAGCTAGCCTTGATGCAAAAGCTATACATATCTTTTATTGTGCTGTAGACACAAATGTTTTTAATCTTATTAATACTTGCACAACATCTCATAAAATTTGGAAAGTTCTTGAAGCTACTTATGAGTGCAGGTATGAAAGCAAAGCTAGCAACTCCAGAGAGAAGGATAGTCTTCATAATGGTACAAATATGTACATGACGAAATTGGGATTTAAGGTACAACATAATCCCTTATACGAAGAAGAGCTTGTATGTGACAATTATAAGAAGATAGACCACATCCAAGAAGATTGTACTACTACAAGAAAGGAGAGTCACTACGAACAATCAAATGAAGGAAGATCATCGGGCATATGGTGTGAAAGCGAAGCAAGAGAGTCTGAAGAAGAAGAAGAAGAAGAAGAAGAAGAAGAAGAAGAAGAAAAATCTCATCAAGCTGAAAATTTATGCACAATGGCATTATCTAACAAGGTACAAAATAATTTTTTTTCTAAAGAGAGTGAATTTTCTTATGATAATTTATCTGATGCTTTCAGTGATCTGTTAGAAGAACACAAGAAAGTATTAGATAAATATAAGCAAGCTAGAAAGGATATTCTATCCTATAAGCGTGAGATTAAAAAGCTTACTTGCTTATTGAATGATGCTAGAGATACTTCTACTTCTGATAATTCTATTGAGATATCCACACTTGAGTTTAGATTGCATGAGGCCTTGAATGCATTGAGAAAAGCACTCAAGAAAATGCTAAACTTAAGGAGGAATTAGAATCAGAAAATAAGTATTCTATTGCTTCATGTAGAATTGATGCTCTTTCTGCTAAGTATGATGAAATCTGTGCTAACTCTAAAAAGTTAGAGATTAGACTGGGAAAGCAGGTAATACAACCTACGACTCAGTCTAACATAAGACACTTAGCACATCACAAAGTCACACACGTCAGATCATCTAGAAAGGAAGCAAGCAAAGCTAAAGCTTCACATGCTTTCTATTATAAGTATCCATGCATATCATATCACACCACTGTACGTTCTCATACTGCTACACATAGTACTAATATTAATTCTTTCTGTCATTATTGTGGTATGAATGGACATGTTTCTAACCATTGTCAGATTAGAAAACTTGTTGATATGAACTTGTGCAAATGGGTTCCCAAAGCTAACAAATGTGGATCCAAATATTGGATACCAAAGTCTTTACCTAATATTGCAGGTGAAGCATCTCATATCAAATAGAACCATGGAACATGTTGGTGATTGTAAAGCTACAAAGGTCATCTTCCATGCAATTGTACCAACAGAAGTGTGGTCACTAGAACCACTTCGGTAACATGCTTTCTAAATAGTTTTTTTAATATCTAGCATGTTCTTACAGATGTTTTGCGATTAGCTTTCATTGATATCTTTTAAATTGTTTATTGTTTGAATCAATGTGAGACATAATCCTAGCATGACTAGTTGTTTAGCTTAAATATTTAGTTCACACTATATAGTATTTTATTAGTGTGACACATTTATCTATGTATGCTATTTACTTTTAATCTTTATTCTTGAAGCATGCATAGGAGCTTAATTTTGTTTTGGTGAATATGTTTTGACTTTTCGTCTTTGATATTTTTTAATGGTCACTTCTTACTGATTTATCTTTAACATGTCGTATTTTCTTTGATCAGTATTTTGTGAGTATGTATGTTTAGCACAAGTCTGCTATTTACTTGAAAAGTATATACATATATTTTTATGTTAACCTTGTGCTTGCATAATATATTCACTATTGATTCTCATATTTTATTTTGATTAAGTTATTATGAATCAATTACATCTTTGTCTGATAAAGCATATTTATGCATGTTTTTGATCTTGTGATAATTTTTTTTATGATTGTTAATGATACATGAATAATGCATTATCATTCATATATTGCTCATGTTTCTTATATTGTATAAATATCTTTATGGGGATATATGAGTTAAGTTCGAGTTCTATATTATATTATTTTGAAAAGTAGTTTCAAACTTGTACTTATCTCATACTTAAGCTATTTATTACTTTGAACAAATTTATGTTCTTATATTTATTAGCTTCTTCCTCAAAGCCTCTTTTAGTGATGTTTTTATTTTCTTGGCTTTTTGGTTGACATTTTTGATACATGATATTTTTAATTGATAAACCATTCTTTGGGTATTTACTTCTTTTATATTTAGGAATGTTGGATTTCGATGATGTTCGATGATACTGCATACATTCTTCTGAATCTAAGTTCTTAAGAGTAGAAATTATTTTGGAAACAAGCCGAAAGGGTCCTTCTATCATACAGGTATAAATAGCCTGAAGCGACACGGTGCACTAGTCTTCGGACTACCGCTAGCTGGGAACCGGCCCCTACAGCTAACCCGAAGTGATCAATACTTTATAGACTTAAGATTTATTAAGGTGTACTTACAACTATTATCTAGTTCTGGATCCAAGGTGCTGTTAAATCTCCTAGGTTCCAGAATACATCAACGTATCTAGGTCTTACATTTTGATTTACTAATGTTTTTATATTTTATTGTTACCCAATGATTTGTAGCACATATGGATAAATGTAATTCATACATCTTATACCGTATGCTACATTGTTCTAAGATTTTTTAAGTCCATAGAATATAATTGATTTCATATTGCACTAATTCTTCTTAAATCCTCGGTTATTAAAGAAGAGATTTATTTTGGGTACAAGCCTACAAAAGGTCTGTCTGTCACCATGACTACGGTCGAAGCAAAGCGGTACTTAAGTGTTCCCCGGTGAACCTCCGTTAGCTGGGACAGTACCTCTACAGCTAACCCAAGATTGATCAACGCTTTATAAACTAAAGATTTGTTGAGATTAAGTTGCAATTATTATCTGATGGATTTTGAATTTTAGATTTGATAGATAATATTCTCTCTTTATATTTTCACAAAAGGTAGCATATGTTGATCTATCTTGTCGATTGTGAGATTCTATAGCATAGATCAATTTATGTCATCTTTTGACTTATACGATTATTCATCATGCTAATTTGAAATATCTTTTTATTTTTAAATATTCATTTAATGGATATTTCTTCTTTTGTCTAAAGATGATTATTTTTTCGTATTCATGACTACATTATGGTCTTGTGATTTCGTCTTTAGCTTGTGTAATATTCGTAATATTAATGATTTTGAGCTTTATATTATTATCTTCTTATAACAGTTACTTACTTTATATAACAGTAACTCTTTGCAGGAGAGAAGTCAAGCACATTGAATTTCTCTTTCTCAAAGCATTTCTTTTCTTTAACCTTACGGTTGTCAGGTGGGCACCGTGTTAAGGCTTTTAAAAGGGAAGAAATAAACTTTGATAAGAAGACCTAATATTTTTGAATTAGTTTCCTACTTTCGAAAATATGTTTCTGAATTTTATTTTAAAATTTTGTCAATATTATTATTTTTGGATATAGCCATGTAAAGGTGGAGCAGTTAATTGTTTCAAATCAATTATCTCCTTGACATGCCATATATCTAGAATACACTTTTCTTTGGACATTTATCTAGTTATGTTTTCAAAATGGATTTATTTATGATTTATGGATTCTTTTATTGTTTCTGTGATTCGAATTGCCATCTTTCAGTCTAAGGACTAAATGGATGCATTCGAACATTTATTAAGACAGTTTTTCGTAATAAATTCCATATTTTTGAAAAGTCTTTTTGATGTCTTTTTGATTTATTGAATCTGTCCGTTACTCAAATGTTATTATTAAAGACAGTTTTCAAAATCTTTTAATGTCTTTAAAGATTTTTTTATATATATATATATATTGGAGATATATGTTATATCTTCATCTTTAAGCATTTATTTATTGGATATTTCTTTTTCTTGCCTAAAGATGATATTTTCTTTTTGAGTTTGGAATTTTATATGCATTTGATCAAAGGAAAGAAAAGATGCATATCTTGGATATCCCTTAGATCTTGTGATTATTTATTTATCTATTTTGTGTATATAAATTATTTTTGAACTATATACGCATATTTTAAGGGGGAGCAAATTAATTGTTTCAATTCTTTTATGCCCTTAATATGTGGTATACCTAGTTCATCATGGACATATATTCTTTTACTTAAAATATTTTGTTGAGTTGTTAATGATATTTGAATTTGTATTGAGTTTATGAGAGAATATATGATTTTAATATTTATTTTTAATTCTCTCATTTTTGTAGTTATATTGTCAAATATGTTTAATCATCCTTATTTGATTATTTCTTGAGTTTGAAGTAATTTAATTTATTGATAATCCTGTTGAGTTTAAACTGATTTGGCATTTCTTATTGAGATTGTATCTCAAAGTTCATGATTATCTATATTTAGACTGATCATACTTTGCGGGAGAGCATTCAAGTCGACTGAATTTTTCCTTCTCAAGTATTTTGTCTTCATTACCTTCATATTTATCTGATGGATATTCATATATCTTGCTAAGGTAATTGAATTCAATTGCATGAACTTTGATATAGATTTTGCATAGATTCTAGTATACTTATTTTGATTTCTTTTTAAATGATTATATTATTTATGGATTTGATTCACTAATTTGTATGGGCAAATTATGAATCATATTTTCTTCTGATCATTGTTAAAAGTCTCATTATATTTTTGATTTTTTATATATACTAGATCTACGAATTTTCTATTCCTCATGATTTATTTATGACCAATGATTGATTCTTACTATATTGATAAAATTTTTTTGGTCAAATGACATTCATAACATATGTCATTTTTGGATTTCTAGTTGGTAAACTATTTATTGATTGATTTTTTTAACCAACTATACTGTGTTGACAAGTTTTTATATCTTAGTTTAGTAATTTTCTAAACTTGTCGTTACACTGTTCTCCTAATCCTTGATCATGATTATTTGTGCTTTCCTCCTTTACTTATGCTTGAGTTCATTTTAGCTCTAATTACGGGGGAGCTTATTTTTGATTATGTCAAAGAGGGAGAAATAAGTTTAAGTTGGAGAAATAAGTTTAAGTCTGCATACAATATTCTAGTATTATGTGTTTATTAGTGATACATGCATTTATTGTATATATATTAAACTTAAAGGATTTGCCATAATCAAAAAGGAGGAGATTGTTAGCCCAATGATTATATCATGTTTTTGAATATGGCTAATCAATTAAGTTTAACATATTGACGTCACTAATATTCATGTAATCACTATCATGTTGCAACTTAAACTTAGCATTGTTCTAATATTTGCATTGTCCTAAATGTTATATATCATATTGCTATGTTTGTATCATATTGGTTTGTTTGTCTAACAGGTATTTGTAGACATGCTGTAAGCATGATCAAACATGAAGATACCAGGACATATGCAATGAAGAATTATTGATGGGCCAAAGACGGCGTCATACAAGAAGATTTCTCTGAACCGCCTAACGACCTATCCAGGGCCTCGTATCGGGGGTTCCGCTGCCCGGTCAGCGGACAGGGGTCGAGGGGGCAGCGCCCCCCGTCAGGGGTTCGGGGGCGAAGCCCCCGAAAGGTATTCAGATTTTTAGATCTGTTTATCTTTGGACGACCGCCGTCAAGGAAAAGGCGTCTTCAAGTCTGCTCAAATATTTGAAGAAAGGCGTCATCAAAGGGCTCTTAGTTTTCCTATTTCATCAATATATTTTTCATATTTATTGAGTCTAGAAATACGATGTACACTGCATCGTACTGGCAAATAGGCTACCCAAGAAACGTTTTCAAAATACCCTTTCATTTTGAAAACAAGCCCACTTACAAAAGCCCAAACTACTTCCTAACTGTTTGACTTTTCAAAAAGCCCAAAAACCAATTTGCAAAAACCCTGACATAACTCCAACAGAACTCAAGGAGAATTCGGCCAGAGTTCGGCCCGAATTCGGCCAGAGTTCGGTTAGTGAACGTTGCTTTTTGAACTTGGTCTCCCTACAGTTACGGATCCTACCGAGATTTTCTCATAGAGTTCTGCCCGAATTCTGCCCGAATTCTGTCAGAATTCTGCCTTTGGAAAAACTATAAATAGAGAAGGATTTCGATCATTTCAACACACTCATTCACTTTCATATCTCTTCTCTATAAGCCTACTACTTCTTCCAAAGTATTCTGAGCTATTCATTTTCAAATCCCAAGCCAGTTACAATCCTCTAGTCGATTTGCCAGTACGGTACGGTCTAGAAGTTTCAGAGTGGTTGTAATCAGAGGCTTGATTGAAGTTACACACTTCACAATTGGAGTTGGTCGAGTACTTCGGATCAAAGCTCGCGTTGTAGAAGTTGTAAGAACTTCGGATGAAAACTTGTGGTGATTTTCTATAGTGGATTCAACTGGAAGCTAGAGTTCTTCCGACTGGACTAGTCCTCACAAGAGGGAAACCAGTATACATCCTTGTGTTTGCGTTTGCTCTCTACTCTCTACTTTTTATTTACATATCTGTGATATATTATCTGTGATCTTGTTACTAACTTTTTAATTAGTTAATTTTCGCTGCCTACTCTATTTACCCCCCTCTCTAGAGTATTACGCTTTACAACTCGTTCCTACAATCGGTCCTACATTCATAAAAGGATAAGTATATCTAAATCAGGCTCTACGTCCTTGTCATGCTAGCAAATATGACTACGATAAATTTTAAACTCCATAAATAAAGTAGACTTTTACCTTTCTCACTGTCCTTATCAAGTATGTTATCAGGTTATATCTTAATTCCAAAAAAATGTATATATATATATATATATATATATATATATATATATATATATATATATATATATATATAAAAAAATATATATATATATATATATAAACTCAAATTCAACAACTAACATTAAGATTCAAAATTCAACAATAATCCATCAAAAAAAAATCAATAACAGGAAGTAAGGGTGAATCAAATCAAGAGAAAAAGAGATTTCAAATCGAAGTTAAAATAAGATTCTCAAGGGTCGTCCCATGAATCTCTCAAGAACTTCTAACAGTGATTGAGTATTCTGCCATTCTAACACCTATTTCTTATCTCTAATCGCAGGTGCGCAGCAGTACAACTAATTATCGTACTACCACGACTTCGCACAAATGCGAATCTCGACCTGCATGGGCTACCACTAAAAACGTGTCACGACCCGCACCCAGTGTAGGGGCACGAGAGAAGTGGGTACGTTCAGCCTACGCCGCAGTGTCGACGGTAGAACGATGTTCTAGGTTACTATCTAATCAATAACTCACGCTATTATATAATGTACTTGTCAAATCTTAACTTCGAACGTAGGACTAGTATAGATATAATGAAACTCAGTCACAGTCTAAGAACGATAGGATAACACAGAAGTCTATACTAAACTCAAAGCAACAACTTAAATAAACTTCTAAAATAATAATATCTCAAACAATCTCAAATACAACTTAAATCTCCACTTATTACAATACAAGTTCCAACAGAGAAAACTAAACCATAAACTAGCAATCTACTCCAAGCTCTACTGGTCCTCTAGGCTAGCTGTGAATCTCTATGTTACCTGTAATATTTTTAACAGGTCCAGTCAGGACAGGAACGAGCACAATACATCTCACGCAGTTTATATCATGTCAGAAGATAATAAACATGCAATAGAGTACGACATATGAATAACTGAAGGAATGTACATGAACTAAAAGAGATGGCTGTAATGGAAATATCTACTATAAGTAGAGAAATATCAGTGACTAGTGAATTAGAGTACAAGATAGACATGTGAACGACTTGATAATAAATATGAGAGGTTGTACATGGCTACACTACTTTGGAAATTGTCCACATGACTATTTATACTCTCACATCCCCAATCAATACACAAGGATCCGTTCAAGTTATGTTATTGTACATGATTTCACATAGGGGCCCATAAATGGGTGCACATGAATATAAACATAGGGACTCCGTGAACATGAGAGTACATAAATTACGAGAGTGTACATAAATAGTAAAAGCACAAGAATATATGATAAAAGTGAAACGTACATGACATGATGTACCTGATGCTCCCGAGGGGGATAACATCTCATAAAAAGATTCATATAGTACCAATCCATGTTACCAACATGACAGCATATAAGTAAAGTAATCTAGGGCAGGAATATAAGTTCTAGCAAGTATAAAATGGTCAGAGAATGTACTCACCTGATACCCTGAACAGCTGATATGAAAAGATGGCCAACTGGAGTCACAGAGTCCTAATATAGCAACATAGGTTATAAAGAGTTCAATTTATAAGGTAATTGAAATTATAATGCAATCTACATGATTCTAAGTCAATCTAGGTCAAAGTCAACTCTTGGTTAACTCTGATCAACTATAAAGTCAAACTAGGTCAACTCTAGTCAACTGTGGTCAAACTAGCTAGGGTTGGGTCAACAATGGTCAACTAGTTTAGGTTAGTCAATTCTAGGTCTAAACAAACTAAATATATGCAAATCAAGTATCCAAGATAGCTACTAACTCATAGCCTAAGTCACTTGCTAAACCAAGCACAAAACTAAACCATAAGCTAACAAGGCACACAAACTTAGTCATATAATGTATATATATTATTCACATTCACATATTCATATACATAGATATATAGGAAAGCTATATATATAGGCACATACATATATATACATAGAGAGAGAGAAGGAGAGGTAAAAGAGTAAGTGTGTGTGTGTGTGTGACATGTGTGTGAAAGGATATGTGTTAATGTTCTCAGATTTAGTGATAGGTAGGTGTATGTGACTTGGGATACATAGTGTCAAAGGGTGTATAAATGCATGTGTGTAAATGGTTATAGGTTAACTCAGTTTATAGAAATGCATATATACATGCTTACATTGCATACATGCATACATGCATACATACATATCCTATATACATACATACATTGCATACATGCCTACATATATATCATATATGCATACTTGCATTCATTCATGCACCTATACATACATAGATGCATACATATTTGAATACATTATATACTTGCATACATTATATTCATATATTCATACTCTATATTATATTACATTCATTCTTACATACATGCATACATATAATATATGCATACAAACTCATTTATTTAACTCAAAATATATGTGAATACATACATTACATTACCTTAACACACACACACACACACACACACACACACACACACACACACACACACACACATATATATATATATATATATATATATATATATATATATATATATATATATATAAATATATATATATATATATATATATATATATATATATATATATATATATATATATATATATCATTCATCATATCCCATATATATGCATACTTCAGTTCATGCATTATATCCATTCACATATCATTAAGTTGCATACATATACTTATTTTTATTACATATATGTCATTCACGTATATTATACTTACATGCATCTATACATTATATACATTGCATACAACATGTAAAAATAGAAGAGGAAAAAGGGGGAAAAACTAAAATAAATAGGGAAGAAAAGAAAAAATGTAAGAAAAAGGAAAAACAGTGGACATATACATGCTTACATCATATATTCTACATTTCCATACATTCTATCATTATATATTGTATTACATTATTTATACATTATGCATTTATATCTATCATTACATGTATACCTTGCATTCATATCTAGCATTCATTATAAACTTTCATGCATACATTGTATATCATTCTTTCATTCATGCATTTATGCATTGCTTACATACGTTACATTAATTGCATTTCTATATGCTTGCATTCAACCTTATATATATACATTAATGTAAAGAGGATATATATCATATATATATTATTTTATTCATTTAACATATCATGTATTATATACTCTATATTTATTTAATATCCATACTACATAGACTCATAGGTTACATAAAATGTCTATATCGTATAGTCACTCTTCTACTTAAAACCAATACTGTACCAATTGGACCTTCACTAAATTCTAGTATTAAAGTATGTCTTAGTCCTTCGTGTTAGCTTTTCAAAACTTCAAACGGATCACATTTTTGTGTCCGGAAGCTCCCAGAATCGCAAAAACATCGAAACGCGTTTGTCTGTCGGACAGCTGACACTCAAATAATTTTATAAAAAGTTCCAAAATAATTTTGGCTTATTAAAATATATATTTGGAAAGCTAACTTCGATACGGTTCTTTTAAAAAATAGGAGATAAATCGGTGTCACGATCCGCACCCTGATTAGGGACACGAGGACGTGGGTACGTCCAGTCTACGCCGCAGTATCGGCGATAGAACGCTGTATAGGTCATCTATAACATCTAACAACTAACAATAAGATATATAAACCTGTCATCTCCGCACAAAGGTATAATATAACATCTCAACTCTATATCTCAATCACAAGTCTAGAAAAGATAGAGCACGATACGGAATCAGATAAAAGGAAGAAACTGCATATAAATAGAGTTATCACACCACACAAAATAGATATTCAACACAAATAAATACAAGTCCTGAATATATCTAAGTCTCAACTAACAATTGAAACAATCCGATACAAACTGAAAACTACAAATACTAGACTAGACTAGGCACCCTCTACTGAGCTAGATGCTCCTCGGGCTCCTGAATGTCACCCTCATGTGCCCCATAGAAGGTAGGACAGTCCCCATCATCATCTGTAATATTTTCAACAGGTCCAGTCAGAACAGGAGCGAGCACAATACATCTCACGCAGTTCATATCATGTTGGGAAAATATAAAGCGTGCAAAAGAGTAAGATACATGGACTGTAAAGAAATATATATGAAAATGAAAGAGATTTGATAACTGGAAATATCTATATACATGATAAGTAAGAACTGTAAGTAACCTGTGATTTAGAGCACGAGATGGTTATATAAACGGGTTAGGACATATACAAGATTTCACAAGATTGTACAAGATAGAATTTTGATCACATAACCATTTTCTACTCACCCTTCCCAATCAATACATAAGGATCCAATCAAGTTACATTACCTTGTGCAAGAGGTTTTTATCATGTTTGCTCACATGATCATGAGAGTACAACATTGCACAAGAGTATACATGAAAGCGGTGTACAAGAAATATAAGATGTTCGTAAAAAGTACATGACAACTGTATCTGATGCACCCCGAGGGAGATAATATCGCATGACAAGATCTATATAGTATCAACCCGTGATAATAACGTGACAACATCATGTAAAGTAATCTAGAGCAAGAATATAAATCCTAACAAGTATAAAATGATCAGAGAATGTACTCGCCTGTCATCCTGTATGACTGATATGAATAGATGTTTGAACTGATGTCACAGTGTCCTATTTAGAGTAAAACAGGTTATTTAAGTACTCAAATTAAAATAATAGAAATCTGCAGTACGAACTACATGATTCTAAGTCAAAGTAAACTCTTGGTCAACTTTGGTCAACTATCTAGGCCGAACTAGGTCAACTAAGTCAAGAAAGTCAAATTAAATCAAACTAGGTCAACTATAGTCAACTGTGGTCAAACTATCTAGGGTTTGGTCAAACTCTAGCCTATGTGTCACATGGGTTCTATTTGGGTAAATTCTAAGATGAACTCAAATTCTAGCCATAGGCTAAAACATCTAAGATTCCTACTAGGCTAACAAGCACATATAACACTATATGTATCAACCCACTTGCATGATAAACTACACATGTACATAATGACCCATAGATACTCTCATAACCAAATACCTATATCCATATACTCTACCTCATCTAACCACATATACTAATATCTATATGATACATAGATCATGGCATAAACTAAATAACTCAAGGCTTATACTTAATACATATCTAAGTATGCTCTTATCTATTTATCTATACTCACTCTCTCATATTCTCTACTCAATCTCAGAAATCTGAGAACTACCTCTCCCAAACTCATATGTATACTACCTATATATTTAGTCTATCAACAATATATGCTATAATTACAATTCAATACCCAATCTCCAATCTATACCAAGCCAATTCAGGCCAAACAAGGCTAAGCCAAGGTAAATTGGCCTGCTTTTGTTCATTGCCCGGCAAGTAAAGCCAAGCCACTGCTGACATCCTGACCTATATGGCCTACTGCACTCCCATCTCTCCCTCATGCCTTAGCCATTCACTAACACATCAATTGCATATAACACTAATGGTCACCTTCCTCTTTATTCATGTATACTAATAATTGATAAAATGGACTGAACATCATAGGTAGGGATGGCACTAATCAGTAGACCAACTGATATTCAATATCAATCCCATTTGTACTCTCACACCAAAACATAACCTATCCCAAACTCATATCAAACCCAATACATAAACCACCAAACTCAGCAAAACTCTAGTGTAGATATACCAAATCCCAGTTCAACATAAGGAGATTAATTCTCATGTTTATACAATAGGAAGAAATTCTCAGTTTTAGTTTTCAGTTTAGCCCTTAATAATATAATTTGAAAACAACAACAACCATTTAAAACCTAGGATCAAATAAAAAAGTCCAAGTTCATATTACATCTCAGTTTTTTTTCAGAAAATAACTCAATTTAGTTCACTGTAACCTACATTCAATGCTTCACATAACTTTCAGTTTTCAGTTCTACATGTTCCATTAAATCTCAATTTGTATGTTATTAACATTCGAATTCAAAAATACTTTTAAATATTGAATCTCATAATCAAATTTAAACCCAAAATCGAAATATCAGTTTAAATTTACAGTGTCAGGAATGATTTTAATGTATCAGTGAAAAGAATTCGTAAACCCCAAATATGAACTGGAAAACCAATAAAAACACAAATCACTATGTGCAGAGTGTGTGTCGCATGTCAGCGTGTCAGAGGGGTGCATTCGTGTCCACACAAGTGTACACGAAGTGTCCAATTCGAAAGAATATACACAGACACGCGCTGTACAGCGCAGCGTCGTGCAGCGAGGACATGATGTCATACACGCGACACAAGACAAATGACACTTCGTGCTCGTGTCTATGTGTTCGCCATGTATAGGGCTACATATTGGACACAACATGAGGTGTCCAAGTGAGTCGTGTCAGGTGTATGAGACACGTATCAGAACGTGTCTCATAGCGTGTGCAGTGTAGTGCAAATCTGATGCACGCGTGTTTTCTCACTCGACACGACACGACACCACCTCAAACTTTAGGAGAGCCCTGTCAGACATTGCCCCTACCCCCGTGTCAAGTTTGACGTATCCACGTGGCGTATCCATTGAGAATTTACGTTCGGGTAGCAGGACAGTGCACGTGGGTGTCGTGCAGCGTGTCCAGTCCAATTTTGGACACAAAATTGACATGAAAATAAACATAGTCTTCACAAAATTTAATATACACATATAGATCTACAAACTCATGTAATTAGTTTTGCAAATTACTGATTTTCAATTCTATGTGACATTTTATCGAACACTTGTTTAAAAATACTGATACATGTCCGATACGGACACGAAATGGACACGATTTTCTACCAAACTTGAGCTACACCTAGGGGAACCCTAAATGGATGCATTTATGGAAAGAAATTGGGAATTTAAAGGAGTTTGATAGGTTTTACCTTTTGAGGGTGAAACCTCAATGAATAGGCTTTGAAATGAGAGCTCATCTCCCACTTGCAACGATCCCAAGCCCTAACATCCTTGTTAGCTACCCACTATTGGTATCCTCTACTGTAGAGGAGTCCAACGCAATTCGTTTTGTCCAATTTGGTGGAGAAATAAAGATTTGGTGAAGGTTTGGGGAAGAACACAAGTAGGGTTCTTAGTAGGTATTTAAAAAGAGGCAAGAACTTTGATGATGTGATTAAATGGGGAGGGAATGGGCTTGATGGATGTAGGAATAGTTAGGGTTAGGGTTTTAGATGCGTGGCTAAGATTTTTCCAACAAATTCCAAGTCCTCCTATTGGTCCAATAGTCCTAAGGCTTTCTTTTTTCACAAATATCCTAAAGGAAAATATCCTATTAGAAATATCTAGATATTATTAATCTTGTCATTACTAGGTTATCCTAATCAAGATTCTAAACTCAAGGCTAATCTGGATTAGGCTAAACCTCTAGGTCAAGTCTCAAATAATTAGCTAGCACATATTTAATTAATATAATTTATAATTTCACAAAATTATCAAAATGACCAAAATACCCTTAGGCAAAAAAGTTGTAATATGATATTCTAATCACATGACTAGGCTCCCTTGGTCATGGTTAGTCTCTAGGCTTAGCAATTCTAGGGTTACACTAGTTAACCATCAAAATCAAAATTCAACATTATAACTAGATTTAAATTGATTGAAAAAATCACCAAAAATTACAATATAATTTAAATATCATTATTAAATGATTATAATTACAAAATTTCAAAATTATCCTCATTTTAGAAAAGTGATGGTTAAATCGGAGTTTTAAGCTAAAAGTTATGATATTTCTAAGTTGCTTTGGTTAATAAAAACGTGGATGAATATTATGACGAATTTGAGTTGTTTTGGACAAAAGAAACACATGTAGGCCAAGATACTTGGATACCAACATAGGTATCCAAATGAAACTCATTCTAACCATCCTAACTAAGATCAATCCACTCTCTAACCATTCTAAAAATGAATTTAAATATCTATTTAAACTATTAGCATACATACATACACATGGGGTATCCTAATTTAGGATCTATCAAGTAGGACACAAGACACATATCTAAAATTCTCAAGAGAGCTCCAAATGGCCTCAAATTTGAATCTAAATGGGTACATGCATGAGGGTGGATCCTTGGATTCAAAACTAACTAATATGCATAGGAAATCAATTTAGATGATTGGTTTTACCTATTGGGAGTGGAATTCCAATAATACTCCTAAAGACATGGCTCCGACAGGAATATCTTCCAAAAAGAACACTCCTCCTTGCACTTTGCTCCAAATCTTTGCTAGCACCCTCCCTTGGTAGTATGAGAAGGTTGGATAAAAGTTTTGGTGGAGGAATGTAAGGATTTGGAGATCAAATCAAAGAGGAAAGCTTTCTAATTTGGGGAAGAACACTTAGAGTTCTATGTAGAGGTAAAAAGAGGCAAAGGTTTTCTCAAGGATTCTTTATAGGAAGGGGGGCACTTGATGGCTGGTCATTAGATGAATTAGGGTTAGTTTTACATGTAGATGAGTGGCTAGGGCTTTTCCACCCAATTCCAAGCCTTCCTATTGGTTCAATTAGTCATAAGGCTTTCTTTTTCACAAATATCCTAAGGGATAAATATCCTACTATGAAATATCTATATATTGTTAATCTTGTCATTACTAGGTTATCCTAATCAAGACTCTAAGCTCAAGGCTAATCTAGATTAGGCTAAGATTCTAAGTTAAGTCTCAACTAAACAATTAGCACATATTTAATTAATATAATTTATAATTTCATAAAATTGTCAAAATGACCAAAATACTCTTAGGCTAAAATGTAGTAATATGACATTCTAATCACATGACTAGGCTCCCATGGTCATGGTTAGTCTCTAGGCTTAGCAATTCTAGGGTTATACTAGTTAACCATCAAAATCACATTTCAATATTTAAATAGTTTTAAATTAATTAAAAATCACTAAAAATTATAACATGAGTTAAATCTTATTATTGATTAATCAAAATTATAAAAGTTTAAAATTATCGTCATTTTAGAAAAGTGGATGTTACACTACTCACCCCTATCCCAATCAATACACAAGGATCTAGTCAAGTTACGTTACGTAGATGAGATTTGGTTATACATGAAGCACACGTGAACATAAGAGTACATGAGAGCACATGAGTGTACATGAATAATATGAGTACGAGGAATACATGATGTTCGTAAAAAGCACATAATATGAAATATCCGATGCATCCAATGAGGGGATAACATCTCATAAAAAGATCCATATAGTGCCAATCAGTGATAACAATGTGACAACATCAAGTAAAGTAGTCTAGAGCAAGAACATAAGTCCTATCAAGAATGAAACAATCAGTGCATGTACTCGTCTGATATCCTGAGTAACTGATGAGAACAGATGTCCGAACTGGAGTAAATGAGTCATATTTAGAGCAACACAGGTTACAATGTGCTCAAAATATAATAATTGAAGTTTACAATACAATCTACATGATTCTAGGTCAATCTATGTTAAAGTCAACTCTTGGTCAACTCTGGTCAACCTTCTAGTCAAACTAGGCTATCTAGGGTTTTGGTCAAATTCTAGTCAAAGGGGTCAATAGTCAACTTTGGTATCAAAATCAGTTCAACCTAATTTAGACTCATCTTAGACACTATATCAATTAAGCTACTTTACCTCATATGTATATATACACACATACATCCTATTTGTATGTCTACAAGTTAATTGCATGAATATATATATGCAGCTATCCAAACTCTACATCTAACCCTATAACCCATAACTCTATAGTGTTGGCCCAATGATTATATCATATTTTTGAATATGGTTAATATGTTAAGTTTAACATTTCATTATCACTAATCTTTATACTATCGCTATAGCATTTCTACTTATACTTATACCTTTGGTGATATATGTCTAGTGGTTTACATATTAGTGATATGAGCTTATCTATCTTAAATTTAATCGGGTTGCCAAAATCAAAACTATATTTTTGATTGTGGTCATTCAATTAAGTTTAATCATTATGATATCACTAACATTTATGCTATCACCTTAGCAATTATACTTAAACTCAGTATTGTCCTCATGTGCATTAAACTTATCATACTTGCTACTATGTATATTACTTTGTTCGTCTAACATGTACATGCAGAAAAGCAATAAGCAAGATCAATGTGGACATATGCAATGAAGAAATCATGGTGGGCCAAAGACGACGGATCCCACAAGTTTTCTCTGAACTACCCGACGACATCTCTGGAGCCACGCACCCTGGGGTTCCGCTGTCCGGTCAGCGGACGGGGTCGAGGGGACAGCGCCCCTCGTCGGGGGTTCGGAGGCGAAGCCTCCGAAAGGTATTCAGTTTTTACAAACTGGATATCTTTGGACAGCTGCCGCCAAGAGAAAAAGCCAGCACCTATCAAAGGAAGAAGCCAAGCCATGCCATCATCATTTCTAGACTCTGAAGAAGCCTGCACCTGCCTAAGTTTATCTGGAGTCTGTAATGAATCTTAGGAATTATTGTAAACACAAGAAATTGATGGCAAAATCGAAAGCTAGGACAGAAATAAGCCCAGGATCATTTTTGGTGGAAAACGGCATACCGACGGTATACCGGTGTATACCGATGGTATACCGGTTTTTGTTCACAGAAAGTTTCTGTTTACAAAACCGACATACCAACGGCATACCGGTCTATACCGACGGTATACCGCTTCCGAAATATTAAAATTCCAACGGTCGGATTTCTAGCCATTAATGATCCTAACGGCTATATTTCTAGCCGTTGCAATCCCAGACCGGTATACCGCCGGTATGCCGGATCATACCGGCGGTATGTCGGTTCGTGGACTGAAAAGTTGTCTTGAGCTCTTTTCAATGCTTTGGTTATAAATAGCCTTGAACCCCTTCATTCAAGGTTGATGCTTTGAGCCTAAAAATTTCTAAACCACCAAAGCCTATCCACATACAACTCTACAAAGCTTTCATTTGCCATCCACAAATTGTGTTAGAGTTATTGAGTTGAAAAGTGAGATCTTCATCTTATTGTATAAGGAGATCAAAACCTATTGTGAAATGTTGAAGTTGGAGAGTCTTCGTATCCAAACTCTCGGTGTGAAGTCGGAGAGCCCTTCGGATTAAAGCTCTTGTGTGTTAAAGTTGGCGAGTTCTTCGGATCCAAACTCGTGTTGAAGTTGGCGAGTTCTTCGGATCCAAACTCGTGTGTAACTATTTACTCAAATAGTGGATTAAAGTCGGAGAGAGTTCCGGGACTGGAGTGCCTCTTGGGAGGATACCAGGATATATCGTGTATCGGTATTGTTATTGCTTTTTCTCTTATATTTATATTTTTAAATTGTCCATTAGCTTGTGCTAAGTGCTTGATTAGTTAGCTTGACCCTATTCACCCCCCCTCTAGGATTCCTACAATTGGTATCAAAGCAAGGACTCTATTGTTAGGCTTAACATCCTTAGAGTAGATCCTTGTTATTTTTCTATGGCATCGTATTCCTCATACTCCTCCTCCGATAAAGAGGGTTTTACTTCTAGTAGCATAGACAATCATGTTTCTTCTAAATGCAAGAAATGCTCTAAGTGGAAAGCCATGGCTAAGCAATCCTTAGAGATTCTTGACAACCTTCATTCTACAAATGAAGAACTTTCTGAAAGGTTATTCATTTAGAAGAAGCAAATGAGTTTTTGAGAAATGAAAATAATGATTTATTATCTAGACTTGATTCTCAAAACTCATCATGTGTTTCTTTAAAGAGTTTGAATGAGGCTTTAATTTTGAAAATCAAATCTCTTTCCTCATCAATAGAAGTTCTTAAGAGGCAAACTCATGAGCTAAATCATTTGCATGATTCTTCTATTGACACTTTAAAGAAACAAAATGATGCTTTTATCTCTAGAATTGCTTTATTTGAAAAAGAGAATGATATTTTAGTTGCTAAATTTGATTCTCTTACTTGCATGCATGATGATTTGCTATTAGAACATAATATTCTTAAAACCAAATCTTCTCATGCTCACTCTAGAGATATTCATCATTCTAGTATGTCACATGTTCACAACCATGCTCATACATGTGCACACACTAGTATTAGGTGCTTCTATTGCTCTCGCATTGGACACATGAGCTTAACTTGTCCTATTCGTAGGAGTTTTTCTACCAATGCTAGAGTAAATAGTATATGGGTCCCTAAAGCTAACAAACATGGATCCAAGTTTATTTGGATACCAAAGTCTTCGCCTAATGTTGTAGGTGAAGCTTCTTATATCGGGACATAGTACCGAGGAGCGTGTTGGTGGTTACGAAGCTCAAAGGTCATCTTCTAAGAAATTGCACCAACACAAGTGTGGCCACTAGAGCCACTTTGGTAACATGCTAAACGATTCTCTTTAAATAGTTTATATTTGTAGAATCTAGCATGTCTCCTTTGACATCTTGCTACTAGCTCTCATTGATATATTTTAGTTGCTTATTATCTAAATCAATGTGAGATACAATACTAGCATGCTTAGTTATTTTTCTTATTAATTCTTTTATCTAGCATGACTAGTTACTCGGCTTAAATGATTAGTTCACACTATGTAGTTTATCACTCATTTTCTATTAAGTGTGACACATTTGATTTATGCATGCATGTTTTTCTTAATCTCTATATTATAAAGCATGCATATCACTCTAGTCCATAGGAGCTTGGTTTTGATTTGAGTTAATATGATTTTAACTCTCCGTCCTTAAAATTTTTGAAATAGTTACTTCTTGCCGGTTTGTATTTAATATGTCATATTTTTCTTAATCGGTATTTGTGAATATATGTGTTTAGCACAAGCTTCTTATCACTTGACAAGTATATACTTATACTTCCATTTCAACCTTGTGCTCACATAATATATTCATTATTGATTCTCACCTTTTATTTTGATTATCTTCTTGAGAATCAATTATGTCTTTGCCTAATAAAGCTTATTTATATGTGTTTTGAATTTGTGATAATTTTTCAAATATTCATTAAGGATACATGACTATATTCATTAAAATTTCCATTTACATGTAGATCATGTATTTCTTATGTTGATATTTTTTTTGTATAAATATCTTTATTTGGGCATATGAGTTAAGCAAAAGTTTTATATTGACTTGAAGAGTATTTAAATATACTTGTTTCCTTCAAACTTGTGCTTATCTCATACCTTAGCTATTGATTCCTTTGACCAAATTTATTCTTCTTGAATCAATTAGCTTCTTCCTTAAAGTCTTCTTTTGATGATATCTTCTCGACTTTTTGGTTGGCATTATGGATACATGTTCTTAATTGGTTTTTGATCTTTTCATGTATGCCTATTCGTGATATATATAGTTTCATATATATATTAGTGATTCCTAACTTTTGATATTTATTTGTTTTATACCTTTAAGTTAGGATGTTGAGAGAGAATATTTATTTATGCCTTGCACTTGACTATTTATGGAAGTTCTTTTAAGAATCACATGGTTTTGTGCTTTGTCTTATTTTATATTTACCTCCGTTTTTAGTGCACATTTTCAAATCGATATCTTCTATATATATACTATGATGCACTATGAAAGCTCTTTGAAAAATGTACTTCTTGATATCTGTAGCATTTAGCTTTCTTGATCGTAATGATCTTTCTTTGCTCATTCCTTGGATTTATCCTTCTTTTTGAATTATTGTTGCCCAATGATATTTTTGTAGCACATGAGAATACCTGTAATTGTTACATCATATTTTTATGACTTTAGCTACTATGGTTTGAGCTTTTATGTTGAGATTTTCCCATTTCTAGAGAATACACTTATTTCATAATGGCTATAATATTTTGCATTCTCTAGATCGATCTATCATTTTATTATCTTGGGTTAATCTCAATACTTGGCAAAAAGATTTACTTTATTTCGTTTTCATGAATATCTCTTTTGGCATATACTTGATAAGAGTCTAATTCATTTATTTGTCATCTTATGCTCTTATCCTTGCTTAGTAAAGAGTCTATAAATCATTTTATTCATTCAAAAATGTATTTTCCTCTTTGTGAACTCTTTGCTTAAGCAAGTATTTTTAGTGTTAGTGACTTAAGATTTAATGAGCACATTTATCTTGTTAATGGCTTCCCTCATTAATCTTATTTGGATTATATAGTTTGCTTATTTGTGATATATTATTAAGCTATATAATTTTGGCTCACTTTCACACATCTAGCTATATTCCTATATCTCAATCTATATATGATATGCTAGTTTACAAAAACAAGATTTGTGATATGCTTGATCTCTAAAACTAGTTTTACAAATTCTTTATTAGATCTTGTTTTCTCTTAGAGATTTGTGATTCCTAGTTTTAACTTTTGTCCATACTAGTCATTAGCAAGTCTCTCTTAAATTTCTCTCACTTTTGAGTCATGATTTTATCGTATTATCATTACATCTTTTTAGATTGAATGTGTGATCATTTTGAGATTGACTCTTTTCCATATTTTTTATTATTTTATGAGATTTTATCATAAATATGATTTGGGATTTTCTTTATGAGATTTGTTGGATCATGTCTAATTGTTTATTTTTTTTTGATAAAAGATCCTAATGGTTGAGTAGTCCTAAACTATCTAATTTTGTAAATGTCAAGTTAATTTACTACTCTACTTTGACTACTCATGGATTATCATATAGTGTCTTTGCTATTTGAACTTTATTGGTCTTTCATTTAGAAGTAGCAAAGTTTGGATATTACCCGGTTGATGGGTACATATGTGATAAAACATACCTTGTCCATGTAAAGTAATAAATTGGTTGATTCTTTCTTAATTAGATAATCATGGACATGATGTTTGAGTTTTATTTTTATTTTATTTTTTTTGCTATATTCTGTCTATCATTATGATTGTTCTTAATTGACTTTATTCTTTTTCATGATGACATTTTCTCAAAGGATAACATACATTGATCTATCATATTTAAATATGAGATCCTTATATATAGATTAATGTATGCCATCTTTTGATTATACGTGCTTAATTGGAATATTCTTTTGATTTTTCATCTTTAGTGGCTATTAATTGGATATCTTCTCTTTACTAAAGTGACATTATTCGTCTTTTGACGATTTTATAGCCTTATATGCATTGAGCAAGGGAGAGAAATCCACTGTTGATTTACCCCTAGATTTTGATGCTATAAGTGCTTAGAAACTAGTTACGCATATTTTGAGGGGGAGCAAATAAATTATTTTTAATTCATCTATACCCTCTAATATGTCGTATACATAGTTTGTCATGGACCCATACTTTCTTCATTTTATATCTTATTGACTGAGGTCATGATATTTTTATTTTGAAGGATTTATGAATGTGTATGTGTTTGTCCTTATTAACTTATCTCTCTCTTTCATATGGGTTAAATATATCATCTTGCTAATATTAACTTTCAGATCCTATCTTGATGAATATTATGCTTTCGTTAATTTGGCTTTTCTTTCATGCTTAATTGATTTGGCTTTCCTTGTTGAGGACTTATCCAAAATTCATGATTTTTATCAACTTTGGTAGTACTTTGAGGGGGAGCATTCAAGTCGACTGAATTTCTCTTTCTCAAGTATTTTTCTCCTTTACCTTCATGTTTATCTAAAGGGTATTCATATAGCATGATAAGGTAATTGAGTTCAAATGCATGAACTTGGATAAGCATATAGATCTTGCAAATAATGAGATTACTTTATATCAATTGCAATATTTTACATTGATCATTCTTTTATTTTGTTCCACTATTTATTTGTGGACAATTATGATTATTAATGGTTTCTTTGATCAATGTTTCAAGTTTACATCTTTTCAATTGGTATCAAGTTTATTTAATTTCATATCTCAATTGGTATCTATTAGTTGTAATTATCTATTCCTCATGGCTTTTGTTTGAAATCCTTTATTTCATAGTTCTCTTCCAAAACTAGAGCAATATTTCATATCCTATTGTGTTTTGGATTTATTCCTTGGATTTCAAGTTGGTAAACTACTTATTTCTTGTTTTTCAAATACTTTTACTTTTACCAACTATATTGTATTTTGACAAGCAATTTTCTATTTAGTACTCTACATTTGGTATGTAGTTTTATACACTTGTCTTTACACACTTCTCCCATTGTTTTTCATTAGTATATCTTGATCATGATTGTCTATGACTTTCCCATGCTCTAATTTCTATGCTTGAGATTGATTTCATTTTATCTCTTAGTACGGGAGAGCCTATTTTTGATCATGTCAAAGGGGGAGAAGTAAGTTTAAGTATGCTTTTATAAGTAATCTAAGTAGTATGCTTTTAGTGATATTGCTTATATCTTTTGTATATTAGTGATACATGCATCTATTGTGTCCATACTAAACTTAACCGATTTGCCATAATCAAAAAGGGAAAGATTTTTGGCCCAATGATTATATCATATTTTTGAATATGGTTAATATGTTAAGTTTAGCATTTCATTATCACTAATCTATATACTATCGCTATAGCATTTCTACTTATACTTATACCTTTGGTGATATATGTCTAGTGGTTTACATATTAGTGATATGAGCTTATCTATCTTAAATTTAATCGGGTTGCCAAAATCAAAACTATATTTTTGATTGTGGTCATTCAATTAAGTTTAATCATTATGATATCACTAACATTTATGCTATCACCTTAGCAATTATACTTAAACTCAGCATTGTCCTCATGTGCATTAAACTTATCATACTTGCTACTATGTATATTACTTTGTTCGTCTAACATGCACATGCAGAAAAGCAATAAGCAAGATCAATGTGGACATATGCAATGAAGAAATCATGGTGGGCCAAAGACGATGGATCCCACAAGTTTTTTCTGAACCACCCGACGACATCTCTGGAGCCACGCACCCGGGGGTTCCGCTGCCCGGTCAGCGGACGGGGGTCGAGGGGACAGCGCCCCTCATCGGGGGTTCGGGGGCGAAGCCCCCGAAAGGTATTCAGTTTTTACAAACTGGATATCTTTGGACAGCTGCCGCCAAGAAAAAAAGCCAGCACCTATCAAAGGAAGAAGCCAAGCCATGCCATCATCATTTCAAGACTCTGAAGAAGCCTGCACCTGCCTAAGTTTATCTGGAGTCTGTAATGAGTCTTAGGAATTATTGTAACACAAGAAATAGATGGCAAAATCGAAAGCTAGGACAGAAATAAGCCCAGGATCATTTTTGGTGGAAAACGGCATACCGACGGTATACCGGTGTATACCGATGGTATACCGGTTTTTGTTCACAGAAAGTTTCTGTTTACAAAACCGGCATACCGACGGCATACCGGTCCATACCGACAGTATACCGCTTCCGAAATATTGAAATTCCAACGGTCGGATTTCTAGCCATTAATGATCCCAACGGCTATATTTCTAGCCGTTGCAATCCCAGACCGGTATACCGCCGGTATGCCGGATCATACCGACGGTATGCCGGTTCGTGGACTGAAAAGTTGCCTTGAGCTCTTTTCAATGCTTTGGTTATAAATAGCCTTGAACCCCTTCATTCAAGGTTGATGCTTTGAGCCTAAAAATTTCTAAACCACCAAAGCCTATCCACATACAACTCTACAAAGCTTTCATTTGCCATCCACAAATTGTGTTAGAGTTATTGAGTTGAAAAGTGAGATCTTCATCTTATTGTATAAGGAGATCAAAACCTATTGTGTAAGGTTGAAGTTGGAGAGTCTTCGTATCCAAACTCTCGGTGTGAAGTCGGAGAGCCCTTCGGATTAAAGCTCTTGTGTGTTGAAGTTGGCGAGTTCTTCGGATCCAAACTCGTGTTGAAGTTGGCGAGTTCTTCGGATCCAAACTCGTGTGTAACTATTTACTCAAATAGTGGATTAAAGCCGGAGAGAGTTCCGGGACTGGAGTGCCTCTTGGGAGGATACCATGATATATCGTGTGTCGGTATTGTTATTGCTTCTTCTCTTGTATTTATATTTTTAAATTGTCCATTAGCTTGTGCTAAGTGCTTGATTAGTTAGCTTGACCCTATTCACCCCCCCTCTAGGGTTCCTACATATAGTACACATACATACCCAAACCTCACCTCATCTCTAAAGCACATATAGGTATTATGATATCTATTCAAATTCAGGTCACTTATACCTCCCTCGTATATATAATATACACACATATAGATTATCTAATATATGTATACATATAAAGATGCATAGAGTATGCCTAAATGACCTTTGACAATACAAATAGGCCACAACTCACCTTACCTCATCTACACATTGCCTAATCTATTTAAGGGAAACTGAACAATAGCATGTAGGCATGACTGAAATCATGCAATCTAAGACATTAGCCAACTGAACTAATTCAACCTTAGAAATTGAAAGAAATATCTGTTACACATCCAAATTTCTGATACTACTAACACTAACCCAGAATACCAAGATACTCTAATCCTCTCATCATTCTCAAGCCAAATGGCCAAGCCAATACCATGGCCAAGCCACTGTGCAGAGCAGTGCTCTGCTGCCACACACTGGCCTGAGATTTAAGCCTAAGTCTGCCAAGGGGTGGCCCTACAAGGCTTGCACTTGAACCTCCATTCCACCCTCACTAATTATCTGTACTGACTGATTGATACCCCATCAATTTGAACAGTATCTTACTTCTGAAACACTCAATCTCTATAACCACTGGTACAAGGCTAACTCAGGGTATATCACTAACACACAACTCAGAAATATAATCATAATTTTCATATAGAATATCAAGCTATATATTTTTTTTTTTTTTGTTTTTTTTTTTT
>JANAVB010007600.1:10742914-10884400 GCA_029216955.1 Iris pallida
GATTATTAAAGAAAACAAACTTACTGGACCTAATTATATTGACTGAAAACGTAATTTGGACATTGTTCTGACTGCTGAGGAGTACTAATATGTACTTGTTGAGGAATGCCCCCCTAAGCCTGATGCTAACTCTGATGAAGAGGTCAAAGAGGCTTATAAGAAGTGGAAAAAGGCAGATGAGATGGTACGGTGTTACATTCTGGCATCTATGTCAAATGTACTGCAACATCAGCATCAGGCCATGGCCACAGCTTATGACATCATGTATAACCTCAAGGAACTCTTCGGACATCAGAGTAGAGCAGCTAGGCAGTTTGCTATGAAATGTTTGATGAATATAAAAATGGCTGAGGGCACACCAGTAAGGGATCATGTTCTCAAGATGATGGGTCATCTGAATGAGATGGAGATCCTTGGAGCTAAAATCGATGGGGAAACCCAGGTCGATATCATTCTCGGGACTCTGCCTAAAAGTTTTGACAACTTCTGCATTAATTACAACATGAACAAAAGGTTGTATAGTTTGGCAGAACTTGCAAAAGAGCTACAGGATGCTGAATCTCTCTTTAGGCAGAGTGGTCATGTTTTTGTTTCTTAAAAGGCTTCTACTTCTATGCCAAAAGGTGGTAAGAAGAAGAATAACATTCAGAAACAGGCAAACTCAGCAAAGAAGGGCATGGGACCTCAAGGCGCGGTAAAAAAGCCGAAAGGCAAATATTTCAAGTGCAAAGGGTCAGGACATTGGAAGACTGATTGTCCACTTCTCAAACAAGAGAATAAAGAAGGTATATCTCATTTACTAGTAGTTGAAACATGTTTAGCGGTGTTATCTACCGGCACCTGGTGTGTAGATACATGAGCCACTAATCATGTCTGCAATACATTGCAGGGGTTCCAGGAAACCAGACGGCTCAATGATGGAGAGATATGCTTGTTCATGGATGATGCTACAAAAGTATCGTTTGTTGCATTAGGAGATGTTACTTTATCTTTTAGTAGAAATAAGTCTTTGACATTGAGAGATTGTCTTTATGCACCTTCACTTAGAAGGAATTTACTTTCTGTTTCTATGTTAGTTAAGGATGGATATTCAGTTTATTTTAATGATAATATTGTTATTAGAAAGAATAAACATTTTATCTGTTCTGGTGCATTGGTTGATAATTTGTATGTCATTAATCCTATTTCTCCCACAATGCAACTTATGGAAATGAATAATATGTCATCTAACTTAAATAAGAGAAAAAAAACCTTCTTGTATGAACCAAACATATCTTTGGCACTTACGATTGGGGCATATTAACCTAAGAAGGATTCAAAGACTGGTTGAAGATGGACCTTTGAGTTCATTGGAAGTGGAGGCACTACTAGTCTGTGAATCCTGCTTTGAAGGTAAAATGACCAAAAGGTCTTTTACGGCAAAGGGGTATAGGGCCAAAGATGTGTTGGAATTGGTTCATTCTGATTTGTGTGGACCCATGACTATCCAAGCTAGAGGTGGCTTTGAATATTTTGTCACATTTATTGACAATTATTCAAGGTATGGATACATTTATTTGATGCGCCGTAAGTCTGAGTGCTTTGAGAAATTCAAAGAGTACAAGGCTGAAACGGAGAAACGTCATGGAAAATATATCAAGTCATTATGATCAGATCGTGGTAGCGAGTACCTCTTTGGAGAGTTTAGGGATTATTTATCAGAGGCTGGGATTACATCCCAATTGACTGCACCTGGAACGCCCCAACAGAATGGTGTAGCCGAAAGAAGGAATAGAACTCTTATGGAGATGGTTAGATCAATGATGAGTTATTCGGATTTGCCAGATTCGTTTTGGGGATATGCCTTAGAGACTGCAGCTTATATTTTGAACTTGGTTCCTTCTAAGTCAGTACCTCTTACTCCCACAGAGCTGTGGATTGGGCGTAAGCCTAGTCTGAAACATGTTCGCATTTGGGGTAGTCCAGTATGTGTGCTGAATGGGAAAGAAGATAAGTTGGAATCTCGTACAGAAGTACGCTTATTTGTAGGCTATCCAAGAGGAACGAAAGGAGGTTTATTTTATAGTCCTAAGGATCAGAAGGTTATTGTTAGCACCAATGCCCGATTCTTAGAGGAAGACTATGTGATGAACCATAAACCCACAAGTAGAGTTGTTTTAGAAGAACTGGGACGTGAGACACCAAGTACTTCAGTACCAACAGTACAAGAGGATGAACCACAAATAAATGTACAACGTGTCACAAATATTACACCACAACCGATAGTGCCTCGTCGTAGTGGGAGGGTTGTGATACAACCTGATAGATATATGTTCTTGGGAGAGTCGTCAGACTTCGTCCCTAAGGAACAAGATTATGATCCCTGTACCTACAATGAAGCACTCCAAGATAAAGGTACAGAGTCTTGGCAAAAAGCAATAATATCTGAAATAGAATATATGGATTCTAATCAGGTCTGGAAGCTTGTAGAACCACCCGTTGGTGTAAAAGCCATTGGATGCAAGTGGGTCTATAAGAGAAAAAGAGGATCAGACGGTAAGGTTGAAACCTTTAAAGCTTGGCTTGTAGCAAAAGGTTTTACTCAAAGAGAGGGTATCGATTATGAGGAAACCTTTTCTCCTGTAGCCATGCTTAAGTCTATTCGAATTCTTTTATCTATTGCAGCTTATCTCGATTATGCGATTTGGCAAATGGATGTCAAGACAGCTTTCCTTAATGGAAGTCTTGAGGAAGACATCTATATGAAGCAACCAGACGGGTTCATTGAAAAGGGCCAGGAGCATCTTGTTTGTAAGCTCAAAAAGTCCATTTATGGACTTAAGCAAGCTTCCAGATGTTAGAACATCTGTTTTGATCAGGTGATAAAATCCTATGGATTTGATCAATGTCAGGATGAATCATGTGTATACAAAAAGTATGACGGAAACGTGGTGGTGTTCCTAGTACTTTATGTGTGTAACACCCTGTTTTCTGAAATTGGGGATTTTTGAAAATTTATTATTTTTATTATTTATTAAGTGGTATTTTAGTCACGGTATGATTTTCTGGTGATTTTAGTTAAGTTAAACCATTTCTAAAGTCATGCTAAGTCATGACTTATGACTTTGTGATTTTGGTTAGTATAACTTAGTGTAAACCCTAGTTTTCTCTAACCTAGAAGTTGCCATGACCATGAGAGCTTAGCCATCGGCTTAGAACACCAAATTAGTGATTTTTAGCCTAAAGGGTATTTTGGTAATTTTCTAGAAATTATTTGGAATTATTTAGATCCATGTGTTTTTATTATTATTTAATTATTGTTAAGTGTCATGAGAGCCCCTAACCAAGTTTAGCCTAATCTAGAGGTTAGTTACTAACCTAGAAGCTATAGGATAGATATTTGGTCATGGGTTAAAGTGAGATAAATATCTAATTTACCTTTAAGGATATTTTCCTTAAACCACTCCAAATATCAAGACCCTTTACCCAAAGTCCAAGCCTTAGCCATGAAGAAAGGGCTAGGACACCCCCCCCCCCATGCCATGACCGGCCAAGGGCACCCTCCTTGGCAGCCCGCACTTCTATATAACCCCTTTGTATTAATTCATGAATAATTTACATGAATTTAATTCCTAGAAAATTCTAATTTCTTCAAACCTACACAACTTGAGCAATTTTGATCCAAATCACCTCTAGTTTCTTCCATTGGACTCCCCTACACTAGAGGGTACTAGTTAGGGCCTGCTATTGAGGATTTGGAAGCTTTTGGCATCACAAAGTTGAAGGATACACACCCCCCTCTTCTTTAATTTTCATTGGATTTGCACAAATAGGTAAATGCCCATAAACTTTGTTAAATTTGTATTTTCTCTTCATATTTGCATGCATCTAGGTACTAGGGTACTGTAGGTCAAGTTTGGTGAAAAATAGGATTGATTTGGTGTCCGTATCGGACACGTATCCTAGGCTTTTAAACTGTGTTTGATGAAATGCCACTGAGAAATGGATTTTGTTAAAATGTAAAACAAATTACATTTTCTGTTAGTCCTAGACACCTAGGTCACAACCCTAACTGTTTGGACACATTTTTGAGTCGTGTCCGTGTCCAAAACAGACACGAACCTACTGCACGAGACTCGCGTGCGTGCCCTGCTACCACGCTCCTCGTGCTCACTGCACAGTACACTAGGACACGAGATTTTTGGCATGGACATGGGGGCAATGTCTGCAAACATGCCCCCAAAATTTGGTGTCGCTTCGTGTCGTGTCGAGTGAGAAATCTCACTCGCACTGGACACGGGCTGTCAACGCACACGCCCGCGAGGGCAACTTCGAGCGTGTCGTGTCGCGCGGACACGACACTTGGGTGCCTCGTAATAACACCATCGTGTAGCCCTTCATATGGCGTACACGAGGACACGAGCACATGGTGCAGCGTGTCCTGTGTCGCGAGCACGAGGCGTGTGACAACGTGCACGACGCTGTCGAAACACGCGTGTATCAGTCGTGTTTTCACGACTGATACGGAGTTCGTTTTGTGTCCACGAGTGTCGTAGACACGTGTCAGAGTGTCCATCGTGTAGCCCTATGTGTGGGCTACACGTGTGTGTGACCACGAGTCGTGTCGTATCTCGTGGTGTGTCCACGAGACACGTGAACACGTGCACGACGTTTTGCACTGTGTTCGTGTATCAGTGCTTACCCGAGTGAGTTTTTACGTGTTTGGACATGCCGTGTCGTGTCGTGGTGGACTGCCACTGACACACACGACACGTATATGTATGGGGCATCAATTACCAACCTAGGGAATCGAGCCATAGCTTGGTTTAGTGTGGGTAATTTGAATTACCTAGTTTCGAGCAAAACAGTCCAGTTTCCTGTTTTGGGATATTTTTCCAGTTTTTGTAAAATGAATTTCAAACCTAAAATTGATATAATTTATACTTTGTATTAGTGTATTTCAGTATGTATATATGTAGTATATATGTATGTGTGAGTGTGGGTGAGATTTGGGGTTAAATGGTAGTGTGTGTGTGTAGTAGTGTACATGTATACATATGTATGTATATGTGGACTGTGTGTGTGTTGGGGTGCCAATTTGTGGTTCCAGGAACTGGAACCCAGCCCCCTCTCTCACTGTCCTGTGCTCTGTCCCCTCTTCCTGTCTCTCTCTCATTCTCACTCTCGCACTCTATGTCTCTGTCTCACTTCTCCCTCTATATATATGTATATATATAAAAGTTTTATATATATATGTATATATATATATATATGATATATATATATATATATTGGTATTAGATTACATTATGACATTATGTATATATAAGTGAGTGTGATTGTAATATATAGGGTATACATACATATTGATACTTGGGTAGTAGATAGATAGTGTATATCTATATATATATAGATATATATGTCTGATTTCTAAATATAGGTTATGAGGAAACCTATAGGTTATCAAGCCTATGGCCTAGGTTACAAGCCTATGGCATTAGAGGCTAACTCAATTTGACCTAATGACCAAAAACACTACTAGTTGACCCTTGTTGACTAAGGGTTGACAAAGTCAACCTTAGGTCAAATTTGACCTAGTTAACCTAGAATTGACTAGGATTTACCTAACTTTGACTAGTTTAACTAGTCTGACCATGTTTGACCCAATTACCTCATTGACTAGTCTTTGTTGACCTAATTACCTTACTGACTAGTCTTTGTTTGACCAATACCTTAGTTGGTCTAAGTTTGACCTAGACTTGACCCAGATTGATCATGTTGACTAGTATTTGACTAGTTGATTAGAGTTGACCAAGAGTTGACTTTTGACCAGATTGACCTAGGATCATGTAGTTTGCATTGTACACTTTATTTTTACCATTGTGGATACATTGTGACTTGTATTGCTCTGATTAGGAGCCATACACCTCTCCTCAGACAGTATATCTTCTTCAGACATTCAGTTATCAGGCGAGTACATTCTCTGACCGTTTTATATTTGTCAGGATTTATATTCTTGCTCTAGATTACTTTACTTGATGCTGACACGATTGTATCACGGATTGGTACTATATGGATCTTTTCATGAGATGTTATCCCCCTCGGGAGCATCAGATACAGCATGTTTGTGCGTTTCACGAATCATCATGTATCTCTATGCTTTCATAGATTTACGAATCGCTTGTGACTCATGTACTCTCATGATTCACAGAGCCTCTCATGAATCTCCCATTTATGGGCTTATCATGAATCTTAACATAACTTGAACGGATCCTTGTGTATTGATTGGGGATGGGGGAGTGGAAATAGTCATGTGGATATTACCCCAGTAGCTATAGTCATGAATCACTCTTAGCTGTAGCCATGAATCTCCTATGCCATTTCACATGTCTATATTTTACTCTGACTCACTAGACACTGCTAGTTCTCTATTATAGTAGATATTTTATTACAGTTATCTCTTTTGCTACATGTATTTTCTTTCAGCGTTTTCTGTATTTTACTCTATTGCATGCTTTATATTTCCTATCATACTATGCACTGCGTGAGATGTATTGTGCTCGTTTCTGTCCTGATTGGACCTGTTGAAAATATTACAGAGGATGAGGAGGAGGCCCTGGTGTCTACCTATTATGGAGCAGGACTAGATGACACTTATGTTGTGGACCCTCAGCAGGATCCACCTGCAGCTGAGGATATTGCTCCAGTAGTCTAGGCTAGTTTAGCTAGACAGTCTTTTCTGTATTATCTTTTTGTCTCATATTCTGAGTTGTATTTTGAGATGTTGAGATATGTAGACTCTTAGACTTATTGTATTATGAGTTGACATTCTGATGTTATGTTATCCTAGACACTTGGACTTATTTTATCTATTCTACTGTTCTCTTTGAGTTACTGTCTATCTATCTATCTTTCATTCTTCTACCTAGATGTGATTGAGATTATTTTCTGTTTGTCACCTCCATTCGGAGAGTATAAACTGTATAGGTACTTTATATTGTTAGATAATTGACCTAGGACAGCGTTTTACCGCCGACACTGCGGCGTAGGCTGGACGTACCCACTTCTCGTACCCTTACTCTAGGGTGCGGGTCGTGACAATGTGGATGACATCTTGCTTATTGGAAACAATGTGAAGGTATTATCTGATGTAAGGGTATGGTTATCCAAATAGTTTGATATGAAGGACTTGGGAGAAGTAGGTCACATTCTTGGGATCAAAATTCTACGAGATCGCAAGAAAAGGATGTTGGGCTTATCCTAAGCTTCTTATATCGATACTGTAATAACTCGTTTTAGTATGCAAAATTCTAAGAAAGGTTTCTTACCTTTTAGACATAGAATTGCTCTATCAAAGGAGCAGTGTTCGAGGACACCTAAAGAGATAGAGAACATGAAGGCAGTTCCTTATACTTCAGCAGTACGAAGCTTAATGTATGCAATGCTATGTACGAGACCAGACATCTGCTTCGTCGTAGGCATGGTCAGCAGATATCAGTCTAACCCAGGACAAGAGCACTGGACTGCCGTAAAGCAAATTTTGAAGTACCTGAAAATGACTAAAGAGTATATGCTAGTTTACCAGGCAGATAGTTTAGTTCCCTTGGGGTATACAGACTCAGATTTTCAGTCAAATAGGGATTCCAGAAAATCTACCTCAGGTTATGTGTTTACTTTGGGAGGTGGAGCCATTATGTGGAGGAGTATCAAGCAAAAATGTATTGCTGATTCTACCATGGAAGCCGAGTATGTGGCAGCCTCTGAGGCAGCCAAAGAAACGGTTTGGCTCAGAAACTTTCTGTTGGACTTGGATGTGGTACCTAGTTTGTCTAAGTCTATTACACTTTATTGTGATAATAGTGGTGCAGTTGCAAACTCGAAGGAACCACGAGCCCATAAGACAGGCAAACACATTAAGCGCAAGTACCACCTGATACGAGATTTCGTAAAGAAAGGAAAAGTTGCTGTGATCAAGATAGCATCAGCCGACAACCTAGCTGATCCCTTTACAAAGAGCTTACCAGCTAAGGCTTTTGATAGTCATGTTGAGGGAATGGGAGTCAGATGTGTAGCAGCATGGCTTTAAGTATAAGTGGAAGATTTGTAACAGTATACTGAAAAGCAATGCTTTGAGTATAAGTGGGAGATTGTTAGGGTTATATACTAAAAGCATCACTTTTTTAGTAACCTTATTTCCTTAAATTTTGAATGAGAATCATATGGGACAAATGTTTGCATATTGTATTTGTTGCAAGTGTTAATGCAAATGTCTAATATTCTATATTGTAAATAATATGGTGTGTGGTGTCACACAGAAGATCATATTATCAGTTTCCTATGGAGTATATAAATAGTTCACAACCTAGATGGACTTGGACAATCTATTAGAATGGTTGTAGTATAATCTGGTATTAGTCTATCTTGACTATAGGTTTACACTAGTACACTTTGTGTGTATTGAACAGGACCACTTGAGGTTGTTCTCTTTGTACTGACTATATAAGAGAACAAACACCTCTGTTATTATGGATGCTTGTACTCTTAATCCGGATATAATAACGACATGTATATGCAATGTGCATTACTTTGACTCATAAAAGAGTGAAATTCATTATGGATCAACAACCTCTATGAAGTTGGGTAATAACATTGTATGTATGATGGGCTGTTGATTATAAATAGAATCCATGTCCCGATACATCGGGTTGATGATGTCCTCTTAAGGAGCTCATAAGGATTGTCATATAAACCCTGCAGGATGGATTATATCCGACATGACAAATAAAGTTGAGCGGTACTACTTAAGGATAATAGATGTCGAATCAATATAGTTGTCAGTAACTTAATTTGATCGACGGACATACGATATCTTAACATGGAGAGCCAAACGAGCATATAATAAAAGGAGCCCACAAATATAATTTGGAATTAGGGAGGTAGTGCAACAATAGCTCATTAGTGGACCGAGCTATTGTTAATGGGCCTGGATTGTGTGTTCGGGCTGAACACGGGATATCCTAGATCCGTTAGGAGGCCTAACCCTAATTTCTCCTCATGGTCCCTGCCGTAGCCTATATATATCCTTTATTCTCTAGCCGTCAGATTACTGATCAGAAATCTGAAATTTTCTCTAAATTCGTGATTCACGTAAGGTGAGAAAGAGAGTGCTGCCAAGGAGAAGAAAAGGTTGGGAGATCGTCGCCCACACGACGTCCAACTCGAGGAAGGAATACGTGTAGAAGATCTTGGGGTCGTCCGCTCGAGATTGCCAGGAATTACTTGTCTTCTTTCCGTCGTAGGTATAATTCGTGAACCCTAGTTTCCGCCTATGAAGGGTTAGAACACGTATTAGATCTGTTTAACTTTCTATCGATCAATACGCACACCAAAGGAAGGGTCCTGGGAATCCCCAGTTCCATCAGGTGCTTGTCAGTGTTAGGCGATGCATGGGGATGCGAAGATGGTGCAACAGACTCTTCGGGATGATGCTTATGGAAGAACCGGGTTCAATGTGCTTCCGATCCACCTTTACGTCACCGATGTATCCAGTGTAATACAACGAAACGATCGTTCAGGTTGGTTTTAATGAGCATATCCTGCAGAGTGAAGATGATGTTGGGCATTGCACCTGTACAAGCGTTGTTCTGGAGATTTGCAAGCGGGCTCTCTCCCGTGAGGTTGACCTGAGCCAGATATGCATCGGCATTTTGGAGTGCATCGCTCAGTGCTACGTGAACATCTTTGGCGAGTCTCAGGAGCTCGTATAATAAAAATTTGGCCGATGTGTTGGCCAATTGTGCCAAGATGTCAAAGTTGTAGGGCCTCTCAGGTCCATGAGGTGCCTCTTTTCGGAGGGATTTGTCATAGCGAGTCTCCTTCGGCCTAGGCTTGTCGGTCATCGGAGTTTGAGAAGGTCCTGGAGCGTCAGCAGTAGACGGCTGATGATCTTCAGCCGAGTTATTCGGTGTAGGTTAGGATTACGCACCCGACCGGGTGACAACAGCTGTGGCTTCTTCGACATCTGTCGAGATTGTACGGCAGGATCTGACCTTTCTACCCTTCTTTCTGCCAGTGGAGGGTGGTGTGGGTTGAGTCACTTCAAGTACCAGGTCCGGATGGACCCATATGACCTCCCCTCTTGATGTGGTGAGGGACACTAGACCAGCAGCCTGATCTCGAGGAGGTGAAAGATTAGCAATCTTTATTGTTGCCGGAGGGACGGGTACTATGTCGTCTTGAGTCTCTGTCGGAGGGAAGCTGCCGAACTGTACTGACATCATATTGGCTGCCACGGTTACCTCCTCGAAATCAATGGTTAGAGCCTTCGAATCGATGAGATTCTGAATATATCGCTTCAATTGGAAGCAGTCCTATGTGGCATGGTGGACGTAACGATGGTAATGGCAGTACTTGGGGCTTTCCATCTCGGCCGGCCGAGGTTCCCGTCTAGGTGGAGGGAGATGGATTCTATCTCCTTGTATGAGCATATCCAAGATAGGCTTGACATGACCGTCTTCGAAGGAGTAAGTCATCTGCGGCCACTGCTTTTCAGCTGGCTTTGATTCAGGCTTCTGGGTTGCATCGGCCACCTTAGCCTATTTGCCCTTGTTGTCTCGATTATTGGAGGAATTACCCCCGTTGTTGGTGTTGGCATTAGGCCGTTTGCCCTTGTCATCTCCCTCCGAGATGTGTAATCCCAGTTGGCGAGCCTTCTTTAACTTATCTTCGGTGCTAGTGGCACTGATGATGAACGTATTCCAGTCCTTAAATTGACTTTCACCCATCTAGAGGCTGATTGTTGGGGGCAGTCTCTTTTGGCAAATTTCAATTAAGGAGGAATCCGGATTTCCAGACGACAACTTCATTGCGGTTTGGCAAAACCGCTCAATATAGTTCCTTGTCAGCTCCTTCTCTCTTTGAACAACATCCATGAGGGTGGACATCGTCATGTCTTGTCCTACTTCGTAGAACCTCTCCAAGAACATACGCTTGAAGCCGGCAAAGGAATGGATGCAGTTGTCTGGCAGGTTACGGTACCAGTCTAAGGCGACCCCTTCCAATGCTCCGATGAATAATCGTGTAAGGATGGCGTCGTCATGGGGCAGATGGTCGGTTATGACCTCGAAGTAAGTAATGTACCGACTTGCGAAAGTCTTGCCATCATAGGGATTGATGTTGAACGGCTTATATCTTGGTGGGAAAGGGACATCCCTCCATGCAGTAGGGTATGTTTGCCGTATTCTAAGGTCTTGGAAGGTTTCCCGGGCGTAAAACATGGCCCAGAGTTCCTGGACCTCTCTTCTTGCCTTCCTGGCCTCATCCGCAGCGGTGGAAGCCGATATTTCAGGAGGATTGTCGCCCGGGTTTGGTGCCACTGAGTTCGAGTCCGCATTGACCGCGGGACCCAAGCTTGTTTGGCCAGGCATCCTTCCTTGCAGAGTTGGAAGAGCCGTTTTGATTTTGTCCACAGATTTGACCAAGGTACGCAGTATGGCATCCAGAGTGTCGATGCGTTGGCGATCACTGGGACCGTCTTGATCGTCGTTTGTCATGAATGTCGTCCTCACACGAGCTGAGGTGGAAGGGACGGTGGACGACGTGCCCTCTAAATCATACCCCTGTATAGAGAAGTCGTCGGGTTATGTGGGAATGTTTTTCTCTGGTTCAGACTCAGAAGGAATAGTACCCCCAGCTTCAGAGCTTGCCTCGTCATGAGAGTCGTGAACATCCTCGGGGACGTCGACACCTGCTGTATCTGTTGGAAGAGTCGTTTCACAGGCTCATCTCCTTGGAATACCAGATTGTCGTAGATGTTTGGAGGAATGCTACCCCCGGTTCCAGTGACCCCCAGTAATGTGGATGATGAATCTCCCAATGTAGTAGATTTCGTCTTCGAACGGGTACCTTGGAAAACTCCGGTAGTAGGCAACCGCTTAGATGATAGTTTCTTGGTCAAAGTGGTTGAAATCTTCGGGCTGGAGATATTTATTTTCTTCCCTCTCCCGCTGGCAGGGATTCTCTGAACAGAGTTACAGGAGACGACGGGAAGCGCCTCATCCTCTGAACTTGGTTGTTGTAGTCTTTGGAAGACAGACCGCCGGTCTTCTCGTACTGTCGCGTTGTTGCAGCAGCAGTTGACAATAACTTGGGTATAGTAATGTCCGTGGAAGGACTCTTTGCACACCGAGTCCCCTTCTCTTTCCTTACGTTTGTGGAGGATCACGTCACGCAAGTCAGATGGGTCTCGAGCAACCACGTTTGCTTCCTGGTTGCGGGAAGACTTTTACGAACCACTCTGTCTGTTTGCCGTCGGGGGCTGGACTCGAGTGGTTCTGTATAACTTCCCATCAGAGGCCCGCATAACAGTAAGCGGAGCGCTCGGATGGTGAAAGGTTGGGACAGGCGACTGAGCTTGCCGAGCTCGTGCTGCCCTAGACTTCTTCACTCTAGCTAGCGCCTGAGGGCACATAGTAGGAAGAGTCTAAGTGGTGCTGCAGAGAGTCAGACACATTTTCTTGGGAGCATGAGAGATCAGGGCCATAGGAGAGGTGGTCGAAGACAAAGCCTGAGCCACGTGGAGTGGATAATATACGGCTGGAATCAGCAGTCTTCATGCGGCGGGCAGTCGTGGCCGCATAGGCCTTCTTCATGCGGCTGGAAATCTCGGCTGCATGAGTCTCCTCCATGCGGCTGGAAGTCTTGGCCGCATGGGCATTCTGTATGCGGCTGGCAATTTTGGCCGCATGAGCATCATGCATGCGGCTGGCAATCTTGGTCGCATGAGCATCATGCATACCGCTGGTGCCTATATTCGGCTTCTTCCTGGACCGCATAGAGTCCCTCTTTGCCCCTGCAAGTCCAGCATCGTAGTGTTTTCCTCTGCCGGACTTAGGGACAGTAGAGTCCTCTATGGCCTGAAGTGGAGCCGTATGAGAGTCACCCTTGCCGTCTTGGGCAGCAGAGAGTATTTCGTCCAGAGCTTGGGGAGGAGAAAATGACTTCGGCCTCCACTCCCTGTGAGCCTTCTTCGTGCAGGCTCGTTTCTGGATTGGGCCAGCGCTCCCATCGGAGAGCATTTCTTTAAATACATATTGGTCGAAGCGGACGACCATCTTCTATTGTGTGGAGCCAAGTTTGGCTGCATCCGATTGCGTCACCAACTTCTCATTCATGGAGAAGTTTATCCCCAGCAGAGCCGCCATCGTGTTTGCCATTGATTATAAAAGAACAGAACAGTTTTATGGGAGGACTGGACTTTTACTTCACAATACAAACTCGTTCATACAAAGAAAGCCTAGGAATGAAAACCTAGGTACAGTAATCTAAGTACAATTGTTTAGTTTTGATTCCGGGAGGTGACGATAGAGGCTCGGAAAAGCGACGGCAGCTCTGCCTTACTCCTTGGACGATCGGACGTAGCCTCGGCTCTGATGAAGAAATGCTCTCAGAGCGTGTAGGAAGACTCTCCTGTGCGTGCCTTTGTCTCTCTGTGTATCTAGCCAGGGTTTTGCAAGGGAATGGCACCTTGCTATTTATAGGAGTGGGGTGTGATCATTAGGGTTTGCAATGATTACCCTAAAAAAGTCGGCAGCTTGGGGATTTAATTGCCATTTTCCTTGATCCTATTTTGTTGGCAATTAATCTGGACCACTAATCTTGATTGCAACGAATCTAGACAATTAATGATGATTGTGTAAAATCTGTATGTGCAATTAATGTTGATTGTCATGAATCTTTGGAAGCTCGGATCTCCTTCCACGTGTTTAATCCACGTGATTGCAATAAATTTGCTTTGATTCGCGTAATTATGATGATTGCACTAAATATGGTTGTTGGGATTTGTTGATAAATCTTGATTGATTTAATGCCACGTATCTAACCATCATTAAGGGAAAACTAATCTTCTGCCACGTGTCATAACCGCGAGCCACAGCCGCATGAGGGTAGCTTCTTAGGTTTTGAACCGCCTGAAGGTGGCAGCCGCATAGGTGTAGCCTCCGAAATCTAAGCCGCATGGGGATGGTTTCCGATTGAGCCACATAAGACTACCCACGTGTTAAGGCTGCATGGGCATGGTCTCTCAGTATTTGAGCCACATGGAGATGATCCCCATGATCCGAGCCGCATGAGGACAATGGCCGCATGGGGTGGCTTCTTAGGATTTGAGCCGCATGACGATGGTCTCCACGATCCGAGCCGCATAAGAGCATCAGCCGCATGGGGGTGGCAGCCGCATAGGGAGCTTTGGTGGATCGTGCCAGCTGTATAAGAGATTTTCTTCGTTTCCCGAGGAACACGCCGTCATGTCAGAGTTATCACTTTATGTCAGAGCATTTAATGGGAGCAGTCACTTTATGGCCATCTATAAAAAGCAAGCTGTATAGGGCCACGTGATTCTTTCCTGAGCCGCATGAGGCTATTGGAGAGTTTCTGAGCTGTATGAGGCTCTGATAGATTTCTGAGACACATGAGGCTCCTTCTGTTTTGAGCCGTATGAGCTTCTTCTGTTTTGAGCCGCATGGGCTTTTCTTGTTCTTTTCCATGCTTCTACATCTTCAAGAGGTGGAAATTGAGCTAATTCTACCGTAGGACAAAGGAGTGCTGGCCAGTTTACAGATTCGATCAACATTGGTGGAACGGATTCGAGCAGCTTAGGCAGAGGACCCGTAGATCCAGAAGCTTCGATCCGACTGCGAGTCAGGTCTTAGAAAGTGTAGGAATGGCAAAAAAATATACTCTAGAGGGGTGATGAATAGAGTAGGCAGCGGAATATTAACTATTTAAAAAGTTAGTAGCAAGATCACAGAAATATATCACAGATATGAAAATGTAAAAGTAAAGAGCAGAGAGCAAATGCAAACACGGCGATGTATACTGGTCTCCCTCTTGTGAGGACTAATCCAGTCGAGAGAACTCTAGCTCCCAGTTGAAATCCACTATGGAAAACCGTAAGTTTTTATACGAAGTCCTTGCAACTTCTACAGACGCGAGCTTTGATCCGAAGCACTTAACCAACTTCAATAGTGAAGTGTCTTACTTCTTCTCAAGCCTCTTGATTATAATCATTTTGAACTTTTAGACCATACCGTACTGGCAAATCGACTAGAGGATTGTAACTGGCTTGGGATTAAAAAATGAAAGCTTTAGAAGGCTTTAGAAGAATGTAGTAAGCTTAGACAGAAGCGATGAGAAAGTGAATTGGTACGTTGAAATGGTAGAAGTTCTTCTCTATTTATAGGATTTCCAAAGGGAGAATTCGGGCAAAATTTGGACAGAATTTGGGCAAAATTCGAATAGAATTCGAGCAGAATTCTTTGAGAGAATCTCAGCAAATAGTCGTTGCGTCTGTAAATGCAGGAAGACTGGTTCAAAATGTAACATTCCACCAACCGAACTCGGGGCGAATTCGCCCAGAGTTATGTTGATACAGAATGGGTGATTTTAGGTTTTGAAACTTAGGTTTTGGACTTTGGACTTTCGAATGTTCAAGTAGTTTGGAATTTGGTTTTTGGTGTTGGGCTAGTTTTCAAAACAAATGGATATTTTTGAAAATATTTTAGGATAGCCTATTTGCCAGTACGACTTGGTTTACATTTTATTTCCGAGACTCAATAAAGTATGATAAATACATTTAATAAATGGAAATATAGACGTAATGACAAACACGGCTCCAAGTCTTGAACGGTAGTAATAGCAGTTGTAGCAGTTCATCCAAGTAGCCCTTATAATGAGACAAGGTTAGATCATTTATTAAAAATCAGGTTCGACTATGTCCAATGGGCCAACAATATCTCCAATTTTGATAATTGACAAACCTTAACCGATATAACATCCTGATCTTGATTTGACAAAAGAAATCAAAATGTTCTTGTTCATTTGGTATTGTCTCCTCTTGATAAAAGTTAACCTGAAAAAGATGTTAGATCATTTTCTCCCCCATTGTAACTTAGCAAAATAATTGTAAAGGGATAAGCTCCCCCGTAATTCATGCATAACTAGCAAACTTTGAAGAAACGCAGAGATAATATATTAGAAAATAAACAGATTTCATAGGCAGTGTATATGATTGAAGCATTAGCTAAAAGAATTATGCTATGCATAGGTGTATACCAAAAAGAGACGACAAACACTAAAATGAAACTGCATAATACTAATAAGAGTTTAAAAAACATCAAATCATCATCTCAAACATAGAAGTGCATAAAAGAAAAACTAATACTATCTTGGAATGTAGGAACATTTCCAAGAATACATAGTCATAGACAGAGTCTAAGTAAGATAACATCTAGACAAATGCAGTAACATCTAGATCAAGTCCTTGTCATCGTCAGTGCGATCAGCAGCAGCACCATGTCCAGAAGGACCAGCTACAGAAGTACCAGCTCCATGAGATGGGTATGGAGTAGCACAAGAATCATGGTACCAATCATATGAATTACCAAGCTCGAAAAAATAATAAACCGTCTTATCCTCATAGTGATAGCAAGAAACAGTAGGATCTCGTGGAAGAGAAGTGGCATGCTGACCAGTCTAGGCGAAACGCAGATCCGCAAAAGAGTTTGCAAGAGCCTGAAACCGACTGGCATCATGGAACTCACGTTCCCTCAATATGTCAGTAACAAACACTCACAAAGAGTTATGCTCATCCAACTAAGAATGCCGCATATCATCTAAATGCTGATGAGGACCCTCAAATATCATAGGGTAAGTCTGAGGTGGAGGAGGTGGTACAGTAGGAGGAGCAGGAGGGACAGATGCACAACGGTCAGATAGCTGAAGATACTTAGGCTCAGAGTCACAAGCACAAGAATATAAGTCAATCTCAAAATACTGGAAGATGATAGGAAGGATCATCGCGTAGAGGAGATTCATGTTCCTTTCGCGACACCTAGCCACCATCTGGATAATCGTCTTAGGGACGAAAAAACAATACGATGCAACTCATAAAAGAATAAGCTCAAGTACATGGCTTTGAACTTGCCGGGACGGACGGGTTCAGGGGCACAAAGTTGAGTATTGAATTTGTTTAAAGTCGTATCATTTGGAAATTCAAAGTTAGTGATATCGACAAGCGGCTCACCTATATTTGGAATTTGTTGGATATTCACTAAGTCATCATCATTGAATTAAATATTTATGCCTGCGACACGGATCTTAATAGAATAAGTATTATCGGTTAAAGTAAAGTTGTAGTAAAATAGTCGAATAGCATTTGTGGTGATGGAAAAAGAGTGTAACAAGGTTATGCAATCCCAAAGTTTTAAAGTTGGTTTTATGAGATAGAAAAATTGTTCACTTTATCGGTGCACCGGGGCATATGTTATGAATTGAAAACTATGTATACCATAACAACGATTGTCCAAGAGTTTCGAATAAAAACTCACTGAACGCCCTGTCGTCCATTTGTATGGGCAAAAAGAGAGATCCTTGGATAGGATCCGAAGATGAGGCTTCTTCACTAGCCGACTTCTTTCTTTTGAAAGGATTATGGATCCTAGGCATGAATTCTAATAAAATTTCTATAAAAAATGAAATAGAGAGATAGGGATATTGAAGAGATTATATCTTCTTAAATTCAAGTATGTAAAGAGGAGGCGATTCTCAGCTCGAATCCAAAATTAAGAAGGAAAATTCCAAAAAAATTGAGAGAAATCGAAGGTAGAAGATTTAGGGTTTCAGAGCTCTTTCGTGCAACTACTGTGTTTGGAGGAGGAGGAGGAGGAGGAAGATGAATAGAAAGAGGACCACTTCAATTCTGTTTGAAAACACCCGACGTCAGCCAAAGTCGGGCCGAACTCGTGCTGAATTTGTGCGGAGTTTGCCTGGGGCTATTTTTAGGTATTTTTGTACAGAAAACAAATATCACTTTTACATTCATCATTCTTTTTTAATTATTTAATTTCAAGTTTAGTAATTTTAATTTTTAATTAATATAATTAAATTTATTTTATGAATTAAATTTTGTTATACAACAACTGTCTCAGATTAGCTGTAGGAGTACTATTTCAGCTAACGGAGGCTCGCAGGGGAATGCTTAAGTATCGCTTTGCTTTAGCCGTAGCCGAGGTGACAGATAGACCTTTGTAGGCTTGTCTCAAAAACAATTTTTGCATATTAAAAAATAATTAATAAGATAAAGTCAATTAATATTATTGACATCTAAAATTCCTAATTCTCGACGTAAATAATTGAATTGATCTTCCACTAAAGGTTTGGAAAGACGTTAGCCAATTGATTCTCTGTGTCCATGTATTCCAGATTTATGTCTCCATTTGTTTGATGATCTCTAAGAAAATGATATCGAATCTCAATATGCTTAGTGCGAAAGTGACATACAGGATTCTTAGTCAAGTTGATAGTAATAGTGTTGTCAAGAAAATGGGTATGTATGTTTAGTGTAAACCAAAATCTACTAAGATTTGCTTCATCCATAAAATTTGTGAACAACAACGTCCTACGGTAATATACTCAGCCTCAGTAGTCAATAATGCGACAAAATTTTACTTTTTACTAAACCAAAAAACTAGTGTCTTACCTAGGAAATGACATGTGCCGCTAGTACTTTTTTAACCACTTTGCATCCAGCAAAATTAGCATCCGAGTAACCGGTTAGGTCAAAGGATGTGGTTTTGGGATACCATAAGTGTCACGACCCGCACCCTAGAGTAAGGGCACGAGAAGTGGGTACGTCCAACCTACGCCGCAGTGTCGGCGGTAGAACGCTGTCCTAGGTCAATCATCTAACAATATAAAGGTACCTGTACAGTTTATACTCTCCGAATGGAGGTGACATAACAGAAAACAATCTCAATCACATCTAGGGTAGAAAAATGAAAGATAGATAGATAGACAGTAACTCAAAGAGAACAGTAGCATAGATGAAATAAGTCCAAGTGTCTAGGATAACCTAACATCCAGAATGTCAACCCAAAATACAATATAAGTCTAAAAGTCTATACATCTCAACATCTCAAAATACAACTCAGAATGTGAGACAAAATGATAATATAGAAAAGACTGTCTAGCTAAACTAGCCTAGACTACTGGGGCAACATCCTCAGCTGCAGGTGGATCCTGCTGAGGGTCCACAACATAAGTATCATCTAGTCCTGCTCCATAATAGGTAGACACCAGGGCCTCATCCTCATCCTCTGTAATATTTTCAAGTCAGGACAGGAACGAGCACAATACATCTCACGCAGTGCATAGTATGATAGGAAATATAAAGCATGCAATAGAATAAAATACATGAAACGCTGAAGGAAGATACATGTAGTAAAAGAGATAACTGTAATGAAATATCTACTATAATAAAGAACTAGCAGAGACTAGTGAGTCAGAGTAAAATATAGACATGTGAATGGCATAGGAGATTCATGACTACAGCTAAGAGTGATTCATGACTACAGCTACTGGGGTAATATCCACATGACTATTTCCACTCCCCCATCCCCAATCAATACACAAGGTTCTATTCAAGTTATGTTAAGATTCGTGATAAGCCCATAAATGGGTGATTCATGAGAGGCTCTGTGAACATGAGAGTACATGAGTCACAAGCGATTCGTGAATCTATAGAAGCATAGAGATACATGATGATTCGTGAAACGCACAAACATGCTGTATCTGATGCTCCCGAGGGGGATAACATCTCATGAAAAGATCCATATAGTACCAATCCGTGGTAACAATCGTGTCAACATCAAGTAAAGTAATCTAGAGCAAGAATATAAATTCTGGCAAGTATGAAACGGTCAGAGAATGTACTCGCCTGATAATTGAATGTCTGAAGAGGATATACTGCCTGAGGAGAGATGTATGGCTCCTAATCAGAGTAACACAAGTCACAATATATCCACAATGATAAAAATAGAGTATACAATGCATACTACATGATTCTAGGTCAATCTGGTCAAAAGTCAACTCTTGGTCAACTCAACAGTCAAACTAGGTCACAGGAAGTCATACTAGGTCACAGGGATTCAAACTAAGTTAAATAAAGTCAAACAATTCAAGGTTAGTTAAATTTTGGTCAAAGTCAACTCTTGGTCAACATTCTAATCAAACTAGTCAAATACTAGTCAACATGATCAATCTAGGTCAAGTCTAGGTCAAATTTAGACTAACTAAGGTTTTGGTCAAACAAAGACTAGTCAACAAGGTAATTAGGTCAGTGGTCAATTATCTAAGTCAATACTCCATAAGACTAACTCAAACCATGACACAACTCCTAATTATTCCACTTAACCCCATACATATCTTAATCTACATAGGGCTATCTATATAACTCAAGTGGTCAAACTTAATCAACTAGTTAGAGTTTAGTCAAACTTTAGTCAACTAGTCCTTCTATGTTCATCCAAGTCATTTCTAAGTCAAATAGGTCATGGTTGACCTATAGTTGACTTTGGTCAACAATGGTCAACAAGGGTCAACTTGCTAGTTAAATTAGGTCTACTAGACCTATTGGTCAAGTCTAAACCTACTAACCATAGACCATAGGCCATAGGCCCATGTATCTAGGATACCTTATATAGGTATCTATATCTATATAAAATATGAACCTACCCATATCTATACATATATATATATATTCAACTATATAGTACCACATATATATATATAATACCCAATTATATATATAGTACCCACATATATACACAATATATATATATATATATATATATATATATATATATATATATATATATATATATATATATATATATACACTCAACTATATATATCAATATATATATATATATCTACATAACCTATATATATATACAACCTACATATATATATATAGAGAGAGAGATCAATAGAGGGAGAGATGTGAGAGAGTGAACAAGAGAGAGGGAGATATGAGAGAGAGAATTAGAGAACTGGACAGGAGGGGGGGTGTTCCATATTTCTGGAAACAGAAATCAGTCCTCCCCCCCACACACACACAATACACACACACCTATATATATACATATATGTATATACACATATACACACATGAATACACCCTCAAATCTCACATACACACACATATATACATGTACATATGTATACAACACTGAAATATACAAATACATGTATAAAACATAACAAAAATCAAATCGAAATTCATTTCTGAAAACTGGGAAAATATCCCAAACTCTGGAAAATGGACTATGTACTCGAAAAAGGGTAAACCCGATTTCGTGTCCAAAACCTAACTAAGGTGTCCAACCAACGGTTGGTAAGTGTTGCCCCAAGTGTCCTCTAGTGTCTAGGGGGACTGACACGACACCACGACACAATTTGACGTGTCCACGACTCACAAACCCGAAACGGGTAAACACTGATACACACACACAACCACAGTGTCGTGCACGTGTGCAACTCACCCTAGGACACGACACATACGCACACGTGTCTCGTGCTCGTGCACGAAGGTGTGCCTAGGCGTAGGGTACGTGTCCAACACCCTGCACCGTGTCCATGTTGCTCCAGGACACGATACGAAGTCCGTATCAGTCTAAAAAACACGACTGATATGCGTGTTCAGACCGCGTCGTGCACGCGGTCAAGTGTCTCGTGTTCACGACACAGGACACGACACACCACATGCTCGTATCCATGTATTCGCCACATGATGGGCTACACACTCATGTCACCACGACGTGCCCAAGTGTCGTATCCATACGACACGACACGCGCGAAGTTGGCCCCCGCGCGCGTGTGTGCTGACAGTGCACGACCAGTGCACGTGTCCGTGCGTTCTCGATACAACACAAACGTGTCTCAAACTCGAGGGGGGCATGTTAGAGGTTGCCTCCTCCTCTGTGTCAATTTTCATGTGTCCACGTGTCCTACAGTGTCCGCACTAGGTGTCGAGTAGCAGGGGAGGCTATATGCCTCAGTGCGGTGTCCTGGCAGTGGGTTCGTGTCGATTTTCGACACGAAAACGACATCGTGCCGTGTTCAGTCAAGTAGGTATAAATTATACTAGTCTAGGGCTATAATAAAATGTAATTAGTTCTACATTATAACAAAGTTTAATCCTTTGTGGCATTTCATCAAACAAGGGTTAATAGTCTAGGATACGTGTCCGATACGGACACCAAACCAACCCTAAATTTCACCAAACTTGACCCACGGTTAGGGTAGACCTATATGCATGCATTTATGAAGAAAAAATAGAGTATTAACTAGGTTTGAGGGCATTTACCTATTTGTGCAATTCTATTGGAAAATCAATAAAGAGGGGGGTGTTTCCTTCCACTTGGTGATGCCCAAAGCTCATAAATTCTGGATTGCTTGCCTCTCTTAGCACCCTTGATGTTGTAGGGTCCCAATGCAAAAGACTAGAGGTGATTTGGATCAAAAATGATCAAGTTGTGGAGGTTTGAAGAAAATAGAATTTTGTAGGATTAAAATTCATGTAAAAATGATCATGAATGAATACAATGGGTTATATAGGAAGGTGTAGGGCTAGGGGGTACCCCATGGCCGGCCATGGCAAGGGGGGGTATCCTAGGCTTTCCTTCAAGGTGAAGGCAAAGACTTTCATGCCCAAGGGTTGATATTTTGAGTGATTCAAGCAAAATATCACATTTATAAATATCTAGATATTTATCCTACTTTAATCAAAGACTAATATCTATCCTCAAGCCTCTAGATTAGTAGCTAACCTCTAGATTAGTGCTAAACTAGGTTAGGGACTCTCATGACACTTAACAATAATTAAATAATAATAAAACACATAAATACAAATAATTCCAAATAAATCCTAGAAAATTACCAAAATATCCTTTAGGCTAAAAAGTGCTAAAATGGTATCCTAATCACTTGGTTAGGCTTACATGGTCATGGTAGTCTCTAGGTTATGAAATCTCTAGAGTTTACACTAGGGTTATACTAGTAAAATTACAAAGTCATAAGTCATAACTTAGAAATAGTTTTAATTACACTAATAATCACCAAAAATCATATCATGACTAAAACACCATTAATAAATAATAAAAATAATAAATTTTCTAAAATACCCCAATTTCAGAAAACTGGGTGTTACAATAAGCCAACAGAAGAAGTGCCTTGAAGATATCGAAAGATACGCTTAACTGCTCACAGGTGTGATTCCTTAGGGTTAGCTTGAAATCTTGCACACAAGTAAACACTAAACATTATATCAGGACGACTAGCAGTTAAATAAAGTAAACTATCAATCATACCTCGATGCTTACATATGTTGACTGGTTTGCCTTGTTCTCTTGTTCATCTATATTGAGCTTGGTTGAAGTTGCCATTGAAATTCCAAGAGGTTTGACGAATTTCAGATCGAAATTCTTTAGCAAATCTTTTGTTTACTTAGCTTGATTGATGAATGTCACATGGTTGGTTCGTTTGATTTGCATTCCAAGAAAGAATTTGAGTTCTTACTTCATGCTCATCTCAAACTCATTATGCATACACTTAAAAAATTCTGGACAGAGAGATTCATCAGTAGATCCAAAGATAATATCATCAACATAAATTTGAATTAAAAGTAAATTACTATTAAAAGACTTTATAAAAAGTATAGTATCAATCTTGCCTTTTAAAAAACCATTATCTAGTAAAAAAAGCTTAGACGGTCGTACCAAACAAGTGGGGTTTGTTTTAAATCGTATAAGGCTTTCTTCAACTTGAATACATAATCAGGGTTTTTGAAATTAGTAAAACTTGGAGGTTGAGCTATATAAACTTATTCTTTTATAAAACTGTTAAGAAATGTGCTTTTTATATCCATTTGAAAAAGTTTAAAGTTATGAAAATATGCAAATGTACATAACATGCAAATGGATTCTAATCTCGCAACTGGGACATAGGGCTCATCATAGTTGATACATTCTTCTTGGTTGTATCCTTAATCTACGAGTCGAGCCTTGTTACGAGTGCCTAAACCATTCTCATTTAATTTATTTTGGAATACCTAGCGGGTGCCAATGACCGGACGATCAATGGGCTTGGGAACAAGTTCCCAAACTTGATTTTGTTTAAATTGGTTTAATTCCTCATGCATAAATCTAACCAGTAATTATTACTAAACACTTCATCAATAGTCTTAGCCTCTTAGGATCTAGCTGTGAAATAAATGCAACACAAGAAGCTATGTCTCTGGTATAGGAACGAGTACTTACACCCTAGGTGATCTCACCTATTACCAAGTTCTTGGGATGGTCAGCCATAAACTTCAACCTTTTTGGCAGCCTCTCTAGGTAGCCGGTTCCAGTTTCTGGTTCTGTAGGTGCCTTGCTTGGTGTACTGATGTTTTCATCATCATTGTCGATCGTTTGTTGATTTAATTCGTCGAAAGTGATTTTCATTGATTCTTCGATGATCATTGTCCTTTTGTTGAAGAATCAGTACCCTTTGCTCTTAGCCGCATAACCTAAAAAGATACCTTCATCGACCTTTTTGTCAAATTTACCCAGATTATCTTTAGTATTAAGAATAAAGCATTTACAACCAAAGATTTAAAAAAAAAACTATGGTTGTTCTATCAAACCATAACTCATAGACAGTCTTCTTCAATTTAGGTCGAATTAGAACCCAATTAAGAACATAATAAGCTGTATTGATAGCTTCTACCCAAAAATATTTGGGTAGACTAAACTGGTACTCTAGCCATTTCATATAGAGTTTTGTTCTTACGTTCCACAACTCCATTTTGTTGTAGAGTTCTAGGGCAGGAGAACTTGTGTAAATATATGTGTGTGTCACAGAATTGCTCCACTCTGCATTCTCGAATTTGCCGCCATGATCACTTCGAACACGAGTGATTATGAATTCTTTCTCATTTTGGACTTTCTTGTAAAATGAGACGAATTCATATAGCGCATCGTTCTTGCGTACGAGAAAGTATGCCCACGTGTGTCTAAAAAAGTTATCTACTATTAAAAATGCATATAACTTACCACCTAGGATAGCAATTCTACTATGTCCAAATAAATCCATATACAGTAATTATAGAGGTCTAGTGGTACTTACAGCGTTCTTGGACTTAAATGTGGATCAGGTAGCTTGTTCTTTTCATATTTACTACGTACCGTATTTTTCTTGAAAACAATATCCGGTAAATCTCGTACCATTTTCTTCATAGATAATCTTGAAATTGTATCCATATTTGTATGACCGAGTCTCATGTGTCATAGTTGACTCTTATCGTTCTTGGCTAGTAAGCATCTACCTGCTTTGTTAGCATCTTCAAACAAATAGAAAATGTATATATTGTCTTCCCTAATACCTTCAAATATAGTACTACCAGTTGAGCTATCAACTATAGTACATTTTTCTTTGACAAAGTTAATACCATAACCATGGTCAGCTAAATGGCTTATGCTGAGTAGGTTATATTTTAACTCAGTTACTAGACAGACATGTTTAATCACAAAGTAATGAGCCTTACTAATATTTTTGATACCTACTATATACCCTTTAAATTTATTATCGAAGAAGACGTATCCTTCTTTTTTCTTCGACAATGTTGCGAATAGAGAAGCATCACCGGTCAAGTGCCGTGAGCAGCCGCTGTCAAGGATCCACTTGCTTCTAGCATGAGTAGGGTGTTCCATATATTAAAAAGTTTACAGATGGAACTTTTGGTACCGATTTCTTGTAGGACCCGGATATGTTAGTCTTTGGTATCCATACACATATATTCAAATCAAATAACTTTTTTACTCTATATACAGAAGAGATATGACCAATAGTACCGCAATAGTAACCTCTAGCATGATGAGTGTTAGGTGTAGTGTGTTGTGCATGATTGGTAGGTCTTGATTTTCTAGTTGGATACTTGTAGTATAATACATGTCGGTTAGTCTTCTTGGGCAAAGGTTTGGCTATGTTTGGTATGACAGTATTGGGTTTGACTGTGTTCCGATGGTTCGATAATTGAAACATGTTAGTTTAGGAAGCAGCAGCTTCAGGCTATTTTCTTAGCCTAATTTTCAACTTTTTGGAGGTGTCATAAAGTGTGTTGTCGTTAGCAGTGAGTGCATTATTTCTGACTAGTGCACATTGATGGCTCTTCTTTTTTTTGAGTAAATCTTCCTCAAGTTTAGCAATGGTCTTATATTTTTTTTGAATAATCGTGTAGACTCGTGTAGTTGTAACTTGACAGAAGAAAGATAACCATTCTCACTAGGGTTTACATTACTTCTAATCTCAGTTACTAAGTCGGTAAGTCTTTCTATTTCACCTTTGTACTCTTTGAGTATCTTCTTAGAGTTTTGGTACATGCTAAGCAGCTTTCTGTAGTCATTTAAAAGATCACTAAAGGCTTTACCTAATTGTTCGAAGGTAAAATCATCATATGTATCAAATAGAGGGTTTGAGTTTACCTAATCACATGCCATCAAGCATACACTTGTAGCGTCATCTGATTGTTCATCTTCTGAGTCGCTAGCTTCACTTTCATACTATATGGTGGTGTTGGCATATCTTCTAGAAGTAAATTTCTTCAAGTAACTCTTTTCATATTTATTGCCCTTCCTGGTTGATGATGATGTTGTCGAACAATCCTTCTTGATGTGTCGTTACTTCTTGCAACTGTAGCAAATTGGATCTTCTTTATTATTGCTATTCTTACTACTGTGTTCCTTTGTTCTTCGGTTAAATCTCATGAACTTTTTGAATTTCTTCACTAGGAGAGCTTGATCCTCAGTGTCGGAGTCACTGTCTTCAGAATCGTCTTCGATAGTTCTTTGATGTTAATCTTTGAGGGTGATTGATTTTTCTTTTGGGACAACGTCTTCAATCTTGAAGTTCCAGCTCGTTAGTGGGTAGCTTTCCCTTGAGCGTTTCAAGAGACATGGTAGTAAGGTCATTTTCTTCAATAATTGTTATAGTCTTTAGAATCCAGTTCTTTATGAAAACTCGTAGTAGCTTGGAAATCTTCTCATGATTATTGTATTCCTTGCCTAAGAAGGACAAAGGATTTACAATATCTAGAAATCTTGTGAACATTTGCTAACGGATTCATTTGGCTTCATCTTGCTCATACACTTGAGTAAGTCTACTAATCTTAGACTCTTGACTTTCGTCGTGCCTTCATGTCTAACTTCGAGAAGTTTTCTTTCTTTATTAGATGTTGTGCATGTAGACACTCTATTAAATTTATTCTTGTCTAAAGTACAGAATAAAGCATTAATCGCACGTGCGTCAAGACTGGCCTCTTTCTTTTCAGAGTCAGTTTACTTGTCATGTGCTTTTTCAACCAATTCTCTGTCAATAAGAACACAGGGAGGCTTTTTTTAGCCATTAACTACGATAAACTATAGGTCAAAATCTAGAGATTTCAAGAAGAAACTCATGTGTTTTCAGTAAGGGTAGTTAGTACCATCAAATAGTAGGGATATGTTTATGGCTTGGCCTTCACTTGTGAATTTCAAAAATTTCATATGTGATATAGTGATATATGTAACAACAGTTATATTAAAGAAAATAACAATGATGTTACCTCACGATACCTGTATAACCTGGTTTGATACCAATTGTAGGAATGAAACGTAAAGCGATATACCCTAGAGGGGGACGATAGAGTAGGCAACGAAATATTAACTATTTAAAAAGTTAGTAGCAAGATCAAAGAAATATATAACAGATATGAAAATATAAAAGTAAAGAGAGAGAGCAAATACAAACACGATAATGTATACTGGTCTCCCTTTTGTGAGGACTAATCCAGTTGAGTGAACTCTAGCTCCTGGTTGAAATCTACTACAAAAAACTGCAAGTTATCGTACGAAGTCCTTGCAACTTCTACAAACGCGAGCTTTGATCCAAAGCACTCGACCAACTTCAATTGTGAAGTGTCTTACTTCTTGTCCAGCCGCTTGATTATAATCACTCTGAACTTCTAGACTGTACCGTACTGACAAATCGACTAGAGGATTGTAACTGACTTGGGATTTAAAAATAAAAGCTTTAGAAGGCTTTGGAATAATGTAGTAAGCTTAGAGAGAAGAGATGAGAAAGTGAATTGGTGTTTGAAATGGTAGAAATTTTTCTCTATTTATAGGATTTCCAAAGAGGGAATTTGGGCAAAATTTGGATAGAATTCGGGCAAAATTCTTTGAAAGAATCTCGGCAAATAGTCGTTGCATCCATAATTGCGTGAAGACTGGTTCAAAATAAAATGTTCCACCAATCGAACTTGGGCCAAATTTGGGGCAAATTTGCCCAGAGTTCTGTTGATACAGAACGGGTGATTTTGGGTTTTGAAACTTATGTTTTGGGCTTTGGGCTTTCGAATGTTCAAGCAGTTTAAAATTTAGTTCTTGGTGTTGGGCTAGTTTTTAAAACAAATGGGTATTTTTTAAAACATTTTTGGGTAGCCTATTTGCCAGTACGACTCGGTTTACATTGAATTTCTTAGACTCAATAAAGTATGAAAAATATATTAAATAAATGAAAATACAGACGCAATGACAAACACATCTCCAAGTCTTGAATGGTAGCATTAGCAGTTGTACAGTTTGTCCAAGTAGCCCTTATATCGAGACAGGGTTACATCAGTTATTAAAATTAGGTTCGACCATGACCAATGAGCCAACAGAAAGGAGTTGGTAATTCATGAAGATAGGATACTTAGATTTGGAAGCCGTCTTTGTGGGTTGAGTGAAGACCTTTGACATGAAGTCATGGTAGAAGCTCATAGTTCTTTGTATTCCATCCATCCTTGCAGAACAAAGATGTATCAAGATATAAAGTAGCACTTCTGGTGGAATGGAATGAAGAGGGAGATAGCGAGATTTGTTTCCCATTGATTGGTGTGTTAGCAAGTGAAGACAAAGCAGCAGTGACCAGAAGGATTATTGCAACCGCTTCCTATTCTGTAGTGGAAGTGGGAGCACATTACGATGGATTTTGTAGTGGTTTACCTAGATCCTCGACTGGTAGAAATATAGTCTGGGTGATAGTGGATCGACTCACGAAGGTAGCTAATTTTTTTCCTTTCAGAGTAGGACAGTCTATTGAGAAGTTGGCAGATATATATATATATATATATATATATATATATATATATATGTGTGTGTGTGTGTGTGTGTGTGTGTGTGTGTGTGTGTGTGTGTGTGTGTGTGTGAAGTAGATAGTGAGGCAACATGGTATTCCAGTAAGCATAGTATCAGATCGAGACACCTGGTTTACCTTCCATTTTTGATAAAGTTTGTATTGGAGCTTGGGCACCAGACTGAGGTTCAGTATAGCTTACCATCCGCAAACAGACAAGCAATCAGAGAGGACCATCCAGACCTTGAAAGATATGTTATGAGCTTGTACATTAGATTTTGGTGATTCATGGAAGGGTCACATTCATCTGGTCGAGTTCTTATATAACAATAGTTATCAAACGAGTATTTAGATGGCTCTGTTTGAAGCATTATATTGTTGGAAGTACATATCACATCTAGCATGGGATGATATGGGTGAGCGAAAGTTGTTGGGACCAGAGATGATCACATAGACAGTTGAGATACTCAAACTAATCAGAGAGCGGCTTCGAGTTACGCCATGATAGGCATCGTTATTGGGCATATCAGCATCGAAGACCCCTAGAATTTAGTGTCAGTGACCAAGTGTTTTTGCAAATTTTGCCTACTCGGGGAGTCATTAGGTTTGGATCCCGGGGGATGCTTTGTCCATGTTACGTTGGTTCTTTTGATGTTCTAGCACAGGTACGCGATGTTGCTTATCGTGTTGCCCTTCGCCTTCGCTACGATATGCATGATGTATTTCATGTATCTTAGTTGCATAGATATGTCCTGGATCCGAGTCATGTCCTCGATCATTTTGAGCTAGTTGTTGGTACCGAATTGACTTACGAGGAACACCCGTATCTATTTTGGATCAGAAATAGAAGGTTCTCAAGAATCGAACAAGCTTGTTCGTGTTGCTTGGGGCCATCAGTCACCATGTGAGTCGACATGGAAGCATGAGGATGAGATTTGATCTCGATGTCTGTACTTGTTCGACACGGAAGGTATATTTAGTTCTTATGCCTTCGAACTTTAATTTTTGTGTTGGGTTAGCACCATCAAGTAGGCGAATGATTTTCATGATTGCATGATTGATTGATGTGATTACTTGAGTAGTTAGGCTTGCAGATAGTATCATGCTCGCCCAGATTTTTCTATGTTGTCTTGGTTGAAAATTTAAGGACGAATTTTTTTAAAGATGGTAGAGATGTCACCGCCATACCCGGAATACGTACTTTACCTGCACTATTCCTATACACAATTTTTGGAAACTGTAATATGTGCACCTGTATCCTGTAGTATACCTGATCATAGCATGGAACAATGTCTCATCATGGAGTAGTATGTCACCCCTTGTCTGTTTGTAGGTGTGGTTCACAGTCTCGATGATGAAATAACTGGACCAGTGATCTGAATTTATTTAATTGTTTTGTAATTTAGCATGACATGTAGAATAAATTAGTATGGTTAGGGTTGGGGTTTAGTGAGACCATCCACTTACCATATAAATATTTTCTTCCACTCACCTTATTTACTTTTATTTTATTTCATTTTCTCCCACCTACCCATCTAGGCAAGTGCATCTTGCACTATTGGAGAGACCATTTGCCATTTTGTTTTCTTTATGTTCTTTACATTTTATTAGCCTATATTATGTATCTAAACATTCTCTACATGTTTAGTTCTTGGAGTTTTTGGATTTGATGGCTAGTTTAGTGTAGATCTAAGTTTGAAAGTTAGGGTTTTGAGAATTTTTGGTGGAAATGATACTCTAAAAGCTCTTATTTTCTTAAACTAGTTGTTCAATGTGTTAGAGAATTTGATTTTATGCAGTTTTGGCTTTTATTTCGTCAGATTTTGAGTCTTAGAGCACAAGTTATGGCCATCAAAAGTTTTTGAAACTTCCATGGCAGACTACCTGTTTGGGGACGACGACCCTCCATGCGCGTAGTTGGCCATGCGACAGAAATGCCAAGTGGTCATAAAAATCTGTCGCATTAACCCTAACAAAATGTACAAAAAGTACATTTTTGTTCATCATGCGCCTGTGGTCATCATGCGCCTATGGCAATCATGTGCCTATGGTTGCTATATGCCTAGCTATGCGTCTATGGCCATCATGCGCCTATGGTTGCTATATACATATGGCCATCATGGGTCTATGGTTGTTATGCGTCTATGGCTATCATGCGCCTATGGTTGTTATACGTCTATGGCTATCATGTGCCTATGTTTGTTATGTGCCTGCTAAATGGCTATGCGTTTGGCCATGTCATGCTTCTGGTGTGCACATGCACATGCTTTCTGTCTGAACCTGACTATCATATGTGCCTGTCTGCCCTATGCACATATTTTTTGTTGGATTTATATTTTAAATGACTTGATTACTTGTCCTGACCCTAGTCTGTCGTGAGTAGCTTATGCACATATGTATTCTTATATGCCTATGTGACCTAAATGCCAAGATATTTCTATGCGACTGCTTGGCTTGACCATGTTCCTGACATGATTACCTGTATAAGTGCTAGCATATTCTATGTGTGTACTGAGATACAATTCTATGTGTACACAAAGGTGCTATTCTACGTGCTAAGCAATCCTACGTGTTAAACGTAAGTACATTTATGTTCCCAGCACAGTCTTAGTAATTAGTTGACAATATTGATGTGGTACGATGATTGCTTGATTGACGCATTATACTAAAGATGGATCCATATTTGGGACTCTACGAGCCGATGTAGATTCATATTTAGGGTACCCGTACCAATGTAAGGGGATGATCATGTGACCACGGCATGTGATTCCAAGGCCAATATAGGGTTAAACTATGCATGTTAAATGAATAGAAGCATGGGGAGGGAACGGAATCCCGAGGTCGTGTTATATTAGCCACCTCCCAGAATTAGTCATGGCGTACAGACTGGTCGACACGGATTTGGTTTTGTCACGACCCGTACCCTGTGTAAGGGCACATAGCGTAACAGCGCCCAGCCTACGCTGCAGAATCGGCGATAGAACGATGTACAAGGTTACTATCAAAACAACAACTCACGCAATTATATAATGTACTTGTCAAAACTCAACTCCGAACGAAGGACAAGTATAAGATATGATAATACTCAATCACAGTCTAAGCACGATAAGATAACACAGAATCACAAAGCTATACTAACTCCAAACTCTAATAACTGATATAAACTACTAAAATAATAATATCTCAAACAATCTCAAAACAAAGTCGAGATCTCAACTCATTACAATACAAGTTCAAATGAAAGTCTAATGCAAGTCTACCAAACTAATCTTTCGATCACTCCTGAGTGTCGGGGCCAAAGGTAGCTATACCGTCTCCAGATCCCAAGCAAGTAGGGCAAGTGTGCTCAAGGCAACCATTTGTAATATTTTTAACATGTCCAGTCAGGACAGGAACGAGCACAAAATCTCAATAGGTCATATCAACATTGGAATATAGAGCATACAATAGAATAAAATACATAAAACGCTGAAAGAAAGTACATATAGTAAAAGAGAGAGAACTGTAATGTAAATAGCTACTATAAGTAGAGAACTATCAGTGACTAGTGATGTAGAGTACAAAATAGACATGTGAACGGCTTAAATTTGCACATGATTACACTAAAGAGTTTGCACATGATTACACTACTTTGAAATCGTCACATGACTGCTTCTACTCCCCCATACCCCAATCAATACATAAGGATCCAGACAAGTTATGTTATTATACAATATTTCATATGGGGTCCATAAATGGGTGCACATGAAGTTATACATGAGAGCTCTATGAACATAAGAGTACATGAATTATAAGAGTATACATAAATAGTGAAAGCACAGGAGTACATGATGAAAGTAAAACACACATGATATGATGTACCCGATGCTTCCGATGGGGATAACATCTCAATGTAAAGATCCATATAGTACCAATCCGTGTTAACAACGTGACAGCATCAAGTAAAGTAATCTAGAGCAAGAATATAATCCTAGCAAGTATAAAATGATCAGAGAATGTACTCGCCTGATACCCTGAGCAGCTGATATGAAAAGATGGCCAACTGGAGTCACAGAGTCCTAGTTAGAGCAACACAAGTTATAAAGAGTTCAATTTATATGGTAATTGAAATTATAATACAATCTACATGAGTCTAAGTCAATCTAGGTCAAAGTCAACTCTTGGTCAACTCTGGTCAACAATCTAGTAAAACTAGGACAACTAATCTAATGTGGTCAAACTAGCTAGGGTTTGGTCAACAATGGTCAAATTAGTCTAGGTTAGTCAATTCTAGGTCTAAACAAGTAGGTCTAAACAAGTCTATGGCCTAAACAATCAAGTATACTAGTACCATTGCTATCTAACACATAGCCTAAATCAAGGCACACAAACTTAATTATATAATATACATTACATATATATCACATATATCCTTATCCGTATAGTGCCACCCTAACACATACATATAGATATCATATATCAAGTATATACATATCCTCACTATGAACCATAATATATATTTATATGCTCTCATAATATATATGCTCACATAACATATATATATATATATATATATATATATATATATATGCTATCTAACACATAGCCTAAATCAAGGCACACAAACTTAATTATATAATATACATTACATATATATCACATATATCCTTACCCGTATAGTGCCACCCTAACACATACATATAGATATCATATATCAAGTATATACATATCCTCACTATGAACCATAACATATATTTATATGCTCTCATAATATATATGCTCTCATAACATATATATATATATATATATATATATATATATATAAATATATATATATATATATATATATATATATATATATATATATATATATATATATATATAGATACTATATAACCCAAATATATATAGATACTATATAACCCAAATATATATATATACCTATCTATATAACCCTTCCACAGTCTAACATCACATACTCAAACTCAAACACTTAGATATTAACTCACTAACACTCGGATACCATATCAACCTCGTTCATATTGGCACCCCAAAATCAATACTTGGTTATAAGATAAACTAATCATTTACCTTGAAGGTAAAGGTAATTCATATTTATCTTAAGATACTAACTTGGTATCATGAGATACCAAGATACCCATCAAATATCTAATTAACTAAGTATCTAATGTACTAACATAACATCTTAACTAATATCTAACATATAATCAATAGAGACTAACATGCTAACATACCAATATCTGGAACTAACATAACCTACAAACATATTAATATCTAATATACTAGATATCTAAAATCAAATTATCTATTAACATATTAAATATCTAACAAAATATTAACCTCTACTTCCTAACTAACACTCATACTAACAAATATAACTTACACTAACATATAACAAACTCTAGTATATCTAACCCTCTACTAACCAACATCTAACAAACTTACTAACATGTTATTCCTGGGGCTTGATCAAAGATGGTAAAACAGATGCAACAGAGATCTACGATGATACAAAAACCAAATAATCCGATTACAATATGGAGGAGAAAAATAGAAAAGAGAAGATCTCTCGTTCTTCCTTGCAAACGTGTTGCAATTGGGACAGAACGAGTTACAATAATCTAGAGAATGATGAGAAGAAGAAAATTGATGGGGTGTCAAAACACCGTTGCACAAAGCAAGATTTGCCCCACACGAACTGCTTTCAGGAACCAGTAAGTTTGAAGAACTTGTGGAACGCTCGAAGTCACCTCTGTTCTGACTCCTCGGATGGACTTGCAATGGCGGCAACAGCTCTCTCTCTCTCTTTCTCCTTTTCTAAATTATATTTTTCGTAGTACCCACAAAGGAGGCCAGAAGAGAGTATATATAGAGAGAGGGTGGAAACCCTAGCCGCCTCTTCAGTTATGGAAAGATTGAATCAAATCCCAAAAAGATAGCAACGAGATTAATTCAAATCCCACAAAGATAGCAACGAAATTAATTTAAATCCCACAAAAAGTGGATCTGAATTAATCGCATTGAATCGGGCTTTCCATAACTGACTTGTAGTCTGTACAGTCAACGGAGCCTCCCATGCGGCAGCAGCAGCAGCAGTCTGGCCGCATGAGCCATATGGTCTCATGGCCGCATAGAACGCATGAGCCGTATGGCCTCATGGCCACATGGACCTCATAAGCCGCATGGGCCGCATGGACCACATGAGCCGCATGACCCGCATGGGCCGCATGGACCGCATGGACCGCATGAGCCGCATGAGCCGCATGGACCGTATGGACCGTATGGCCGCATGGCCGTATGGACCGCATGAGCCGCATGGCCGAATGAGCCGCATGAGGCCGCATATGAGCCGCATGCCGCATAAGACCGCATGGCCGCATATGAGCCGCATAAGACCGCATGACTGCTGAGCCCATGAGCCCGAGTCCGTGAGCCTGAGTCCGAGTCCGAGTCCGAGTCCGAGTCCGAGTCCGAGTCCGAGTCCGCCATATTATGCCAACAAAATGCCATATTACGCCTCATGAGCCCGAGTCCGAGTCCGAGTCCAAGTCGCTAAGCCCTTTTGGGGCTTAGTTCCAAGTGGAATTAATCCAAGAGAATGACAAAAGCATTAATGCTTAATCCTTGGAGCCTTATTCTTACCTCCTAGTAAAATCACCCACATGGTTCCCTCCTTAGGGTCACCACCCCATGTGCATCTCTCAACAACACAACCAAGTATATATGTTGAGATAACTCATGGTGCATTTCCGATGTGGGACTAAAATTTTACAAGGCATGTTGAGAGCAAGCTCTCTTCATGTAAAGTAAGCACCAACAATCCCCCACATATCACAACATATATATGTGTTCAGGGTTGAGCGTTTCCTATAGTAACTGTCCATTTTGCATTAGGATAGATGTCGCTGACGACTTGAATCTTCCTGCATGGGTTAAATAACAATGTGATACAAGAATGGACTACGCCTTGAATTTTGTACCACAATTGTAATTCTTTCCACTCACAAAGTGTAGTTACGTGTGCTTCTGGCTGCATATTAAAGGCCCTGTGGCAGCCTGGTTTTAATGTATAATTTTGGGTGTCTACAAGTTTACCCTCAAGAGACGGCCTGATATCTCTTTCCATACACTATAGGTGAGTTCTTTATTAAAGAGACATGACATGAAGCCTTGCGCTTCCTTGCGGTGCTACGCCGCTATGACATGGCCTGAAGCCGAGGCATTACCCCTACCTGGGAACCTCATCGTAGTGTCATACTACTGTAGCATGAGGTCTCAGCCTCTTTGTAGTGCCAATCTACTCAGCATGAAGCCTAAGATTTCCTTGCGGTGTTATGCCGCAACGACATGGCTTGCAAAGCCGAGGCTTCACCCCTACCTGGGTACCTCATCGTAGTGTCGTGCCACTGTAACATGGGGCCATCCTCCCCTTTGTAGTACTGTCTACAACTCTTTAATTACGTCATACAGCATTAGGCTACCTGCCTATTTGCGGTGCTACGCCGCTATGACTTGGATTGCAAAGCCGAGGCATTACCCCTACCTAGGAACCTCATGTTGGAGTCACTCCACTGTAGCATGGAGTTTCACTCCTTGTAGTACTGCTCTATCGTGCTTCCTGTAAAGCACACCAGGCATTCACTCTGCCTGAGAACTCATTAAGGCGTTTAAGCCAACCTTCCACAGGATCTGGTTTTTTTCGCAAAAAATACATAGTAGACAACAGTGGTTATGGGTCCGTATCCCTTCCATGTTCCAGAGAACAAGTACCCACTATTACCTGATAGTTTCTCAGTCAGTGATCCTCCTTTGAACCAAAAGTTAGATGCATAGTAGATTTCTCTTTGAAATAATAGCATAAAACTTTATGGTAGGATTACAAGGACACACTATCAGAATGCCTTCAAGCCCATTTCACAAGCTGTGTCATCGACCAACTGGCGCTTGAGGCCCTTTATGAACGGATCTGCCAGGTTCTCCTGACTCCGAACATCAATCACTGCAATTATACCTCTTTTGATAAGATCGTGTACTGCCTTGTGCTTCAACCGTACAGTCCTCTTCTGTCCGTTGAAGAGGTCATTTTATGCCACCGCCGCAGTCGCCTGGTTGTCATAATATATCGGTATCGCCGGTATCTGAGCCCTAACTACTGGAAGATCATATATGAGCTCCCAAAGCCATTCTACTTCATCTGCTACAGTTTCAAGTGCATAGAATTCAGATTCCATGGAGGAACGAGAGAGTATAGTCTGCTTCTTCGACTTCCATGATATAGCAGCTCCACCCAAGGAAAAGACATATCCACCTGTGGATCTCTCGCTTTCCACCTTTGAACACCAGCTAGCATCACTGAAGCCTTCCACTACCGTTGGATACCCATTGTAGTACAATGCATATGTCTGAGTCTTCTTGAGATATCTCATCACCCGCTTCGCAGCTTTCCAGTGCTCAACCCCTGGGTTGCTTCTGAACCGACTCAGCATTCCCACGGTGAAAGCTATGTCAGGCCTTGTGGCAGTGGTTGCGTACATTAAACTTTCGACAATGCTAGAATACTCCAGCTGTCTGACGCTTTCCCTCGAGTTTAGCTTCAGCTTCTGATCACACCTGTATGGCGTATCGATCCCTGGAAGATCCTTATACCCATAGCGTGTGAGCATCTTCTCAATGTAGTGAGATTTTGATAGCGCTACTCCAGTGTCTGTCCGGATGATCTTTATGCCTAAGATGACATCTGCATCCCCCAAGTCCTTCATACTGAACTTGGTTGAGAGGAACTTCTTTGTCTCTGTGACACAGCCTATATCCGTCCCTAGGATTAGCATGTCGTTCACGTACAGACAAACGATGACTCCTCTTCCATCAGCGAACTTTGTGTAAATATATTTGTCCGTCTCGCTGACTCTGTAGCCGTTTGACCTAATAACTTTGTCAAACTTCTCATGCCACATCTTGGGAGCTTGCTTCAAACTATATAATGATTTCACCAACTTGTAGAATTTGTCTTCAACACCTTTGACGACAAACCCATCTGGCTGTTGCATGTAAATCTCTTCGGTCAGCTCCCCATTCAGGAATGCTGTCTTTACATCCATCTGATGTATCACCAACTTATGTATGGCTGCTAGAGCGATTAACTTCCTGATGGTGGTCATCCGAGCTACTGGAGCGTACGTGTCAAAGTAGTCTATCCCCTGTTTCTGAGAAAATCCCTTAGCTACCAGCCTGGCCTTGAACTTGTCAATAGATCCATCTGCCTTCATCTTCTTCTTGAAGATCCATTTACATCCGATGGGCTTTTCTCCTTCAGGTAGATCTACCAACACCCATGTGTTATTGGAGGTGATAGAGTCAAACTTGTCATTCAATGCCTCCTTCCAGAAGATAGCATCTCTGGTCTTCATCGCCTCATCATAGGTAAGCGGATCTGCTTACACATGATAGGTGATAAAGTCATCTCCGAAGTCTTTAGATATTCTCGCTCGCTTTGCTGACAGCTCTGCGAGTTCTGGTACAAGAGTTGTTTCATCAACAATAGCTTCTTCTTGGACTACTGGCCCATATAAGATTTCAGTCTTATCTGTACCTACATCATTTTTCGGAATGTCCGAAAGAACAATGTTTTTGTCTTTTGCAAACTTGTCTTCAAAGTATTCAGCATCGCGAGATTCGATGATATGATTTGACTCAATATCAAGAAATCTCCGAGCATCACTCTTCTCGGCATACCCTAAGAAGATCGCCTTCGTAGTCCTTGTCCCCATCTTCTGAATCTTCAGATCTGGAAGCTTCACATACGCCAGACACCCCCACACTCGAATGACATTCAAGTTTGGTCTAACTTGGACCAGAGTTCATGAGGAGTTACGTCCGAAGTTGCATATGGCACTCTATTCAGAATGAAAGTGGCCGTTAATGCAGCTTCTCCCCAGTAGCATTTTGGAAGACCTGCAGTAAGCAGCATTGAATTCATTATTTTTGTTAATGTTCAGTTCTTCCTCTCTGCTACTCCGTTGGATTGAGGAGAATATGGAGCAGTAGTCTCACATATGATTCCATGTTCTTTACAGAACGATGCGAAGTCATGAGACCTGTACTCCCTACCTCGATCACTTCTCAATCTCTTGAGTTGTTGTCCAGTCTGCCGTTCAGCTTCGACCCTGAACTCTGTGAACTTCTCGAAAGCTTCGTCTTTAGTCTTGAGCAAGTAGACGAACGCGTATTTTGAGAAGTCGTTGATGAAGGTTATGAAATACTTCATCCCGGCCTTCATGAAGAAATGTTTGAAGTCACAGATATCGGAGTGTACTAACTCCAGAAGATCTGTGCTTCGATTGACCCGATGAAAGGGTTTCCTTGTGATCTTCGTCTGAGCACATACTTCACACTTCTCCACCTTACCCCCACATTTGAAGATAAGTCCTAGACTAGACATTTTGTTAATTCTTTTACAATGAACATGTCTTAGTCTATTATGCCACAACTCAAGAGAATAATCAGAAAATGCAACTGCATTAATGTCATCAAACTGGTTGACAAGCTGAATTTTAAACATTCCTTCGGTTTGATAAGCCTTCCCGGAGTATGTTCCCTTCTTGGACATCACCATCTGACCAGCATTGATGTCCATCCTTAAGCCTGCGTTGCAGAGCAAGCTCCCAGAGATGCCCCTTTCCGACAAGTTTGTCGTTGGAGGGATCGTCTTAAAACTTTCTGCTGGATGGAGTACCTTCTATGCAAGGATAACTTACACTAACATATAACAACTCTAACATATCTAACTATCTACTAACCAACATCTAACAAACATACTAACATATATTACCTAACAATAATATATATATATATGTACTATATTATAAATATAATTGACAACCTATGATACCTACATTCACTTAATATCCATACTACATAGGCTCATAGGTTACACAAAATGTCTATATCGTATAGTCACTCTTCTACTTAAAATCAATATTATACCAATTGAGCCTTCACTAAATTCTAGGATTAAAGTATGTTGTAGCTCTTCATATTAGCTTTCCAAAACTTCAAACGGATCGCATTTTCGTGTCCGGAAGCTCCTAGAATCGTAAAAATACCGAAATGCGTTCGTCTTTCGTACAGCTGACACTTAAACAGTTCTACAGAAAGTTTTAGAATGCATTTGACCTATTAATATATATATATATATATATATATATATATATATATATATATATATATATATTTGGAAAGCTAACTTTGATACGGTTCTTTTAAAAAAATAGAAGATTAGTCGAAGTTCTAAGCTAAAAGTTATGACATTTCTAAGTTGCTATGACTACTAAAAACGTGGATGAATATTATGACGAATTTGGGTTGTTTGGACAAAAGAAACACATCTCACTCTGCACACCACTCAAGACACACATCAAACCACACTCCATTCTCCTCTAACACAAGCACACCACTAACAACATATCCACACACATCTAAATATATGAAATAAATCTAACATACCTATTATATATATACAAAATAGTCCATTATACAAAAAGACACTAAAATGACAAGTTGAGGCTAAAAATATGACATGTAGACTAAACCACTTAGATCTAACCATGAGTATCCAAATGAAACTCATTCTAACCATCCTAACTAACATCAATCCATCCTCTAACATGTCTATAACTAAAATTAAAATACAATTAAACCTATTAGACATTAAACTAAACACATGAGGTGTCCTAATTTGAGATCGAATAAGTATGACACAAGACACAATTCTAACTTGCTCTAGAGAGCTCCAAATGGCCTCAAACTTGAATCTAAAGGGGGTACATACATGGGGGTGAATCCTATGGATTCAAAACTAACTAATATGAATAGAAAATCAATTTAGAGGGTTGGTTTTACCTATTAGGAGTGGGATCCCAATGATACTCTCAAGGACACGTCTCTGATACGAAGATCCCAATGATACTCTCAAGGATACAGCTCCGATACGAAGATCCTTCCAAAATGGACACTCCTCCTTGCACTTTGATCCAAATCTTTGCTAGCACCCTCCCTTGATAGTATGAGAAGGTTGGATGGAAGTTTTGGTGGAGGAATGAAGAGATTTGGAGATCAAATCAAAGAGGGAAGCTCTCTAATTTGGGGAAGAATACTTTGTGTAAGAAAAGAGGCAAGATAGAATGAAATGAAAGGAAGAAAGGCTAACCTACCTATAGTGGCTGCTATTAAACCCTATTTGGGCCTTGGAGGAAAACCCATAAGGCCTCAACTAGTCCTCTTGGTTAATTTTAAATTAGGTTCAAGTTTGGGATCAAAGGGGTTAAAATTAAGCCTCTAACTTAACCAATCTAACAAGTGGGATTAGTCTAAACTTAATAACTTAATTAGTGGGATTTGGGGGCCATGACTAACTAAACTTGGGGTCCCGTCTAGAGTTTAAGCTACCCGGGTCACTAACACAAGTCGGAACGAAACGAAACTCAAATCCGACTAAACAAATCCTGTAAAATCAATATTAAAGTATAAAAATTCCTAAAATATTAAAATATAAAAAATGACCAAAACACAATGCATCAGTTTAAATATTATTAAAATAACCTAAAATTTACCAATTAATCGAAATCCTAAATAATTCAAAAGTCATAAAATGACCAAAATATCATTAGCCTAAAAAGTGGTAATTAGCTAATCTAATCACATGGGTTAGGCCTCCATGGTCATGGTTAGTCTCTAGGTTAAGCAGCTCTAAGGTTACACTAGCCAAAGAATAAAATTACAAAATATTAATTTAATGATATTAAAATAACCAAAATTTACCAATAAATCGATAACATGATTTAAACCTATTATTAAATAATCAATCTTACAAAAGTTCAAAATTACCCTCATTTTAGAAAAGTGGTGGTTACAAAACTATCCTTCTTCGGAAAAAATTTGTCATCGAAATTAAGATGGTCGTACTCCTTCTAGAGTCTCGTCCCCAACAATCATTGTCTTAGAAGCTCATCTAAATCATGAAATTTGAAAGAATAACATACAGGGTCATGGCAGGCAATATCAATCTGAGGTCTCATCAAGCTATACTAGCCATAATACAGTACAAGGCAATCACAAGGAATCAAAACATACAAGCAAGGTGTGTAACAAAATATCACAAAAGACATGCTAAAGCCTAGGTCAAAAACTCACCTCAAATTAGGTCTAGTGACTAAAAATCCCTCCTAGAAGCAGGGCCTAAATTTCTACGGCATTTCTCATGAATCATGCTCTTGTTAAAACTCTTATTCCTTCTTTCTAGTCTTACTCTCCCTTATCCACTTAATCATCCCAAAAATTCAAATTTATACACCTTGTCCTAACTTGGATCCAAAATCTCTAGATCAAAGTCTATGAAATCCTCGAACTTGTTCAAATCACTGCCCTCGAATTTATTCGAAGCTAGTACTACTATGTCATGCAGGAACTTATTCTTTATTATAAAATCGACCTTCATATTTCCTTCACGTACACCTTCAAATATTATTCTTCTTAAATTTTAAAACCTCCACAAAATCTTTAAATTTTTCCATAACCCAAAATCCTTGTGTTCACTCTATCCTCTTACTAACATCTTATTCAATTTTGGTATCATCATCGCTTCATAGTTATATTCTCTTCTTCATTTCTAAATTCCTAAATTTAGTATCACAATCTTAAGTGAAATATCTCGAGAATCAATAACCTAAAATTATTCAAGTCCACAAAATAAACCGACCTCGAATATCCTTGTTGTTTCTAAAGTACACCTACGAAATATCACTGTTCTAACCATCAATATATCCTACTATCCTTCTAGTGAGCCGGAGGGGGTCACTACCTCCTGAGCAGACTAACATCCTATATAAAACTTATACTCAAAATCAACAGAGATTTAACTATAAAGGGTTACTAGTATAATGTCAACTAGACTACCATACCTAAGAATAAGTCCTAATACAAGCTATCAAACCATTATACTATGAAAGAGTTATAACTAATGAAGTTCTAAGAAGAATTGGACTAGTTATCTGAAGTTATCCCTACTCTTAAGTTAATTTGTGATGGAAAACATTATATTTTTTTGAAAAATATTGAAACAAGCAAAGATGATATGTTCAAAACATTCCAAGATACAATCTATGGTCTTTCCAATCATGATACTCCTTCTAGGTCAAACCCCCAACAATCAAGGTCTAGAAAATTCTATCTAAAAGCATGCAAAACATGGTTCCTATTGGTCGTGATATCATAGTCTTGAACTGGTCAACTATCCATCATAGCACAAAACATCCTAACAGGTACTAGTGGAATTACACAATAAGATGGAAAAGAAGGACAAGAATGACAGACCTGCTAACTCGTCACTCATAGCGTCGGTCTCCACAACCATCAGTACAAAAGCCCTGCCCCTCTGGGGTATATCCCTTTGATGGTGCGGGGCATTGTGCTACGCTACAGGTAGCCTAACTCCCTCTATATAATCCATGATACTCAAGTAACATCCACACTAATATTCTACTCCATCATACTAGGGCACTATCTATATAGTATTTATTCTACAATTTGATAATCATACATGTCTATCCAGAACCATATTACCAGAATTCTCGTTATGCCAGTAAGTACAACAACGATAATCAATAGAGTCTGCAACTAAGATACATACCTTTAGAATCATGGTATTTAAAATTTTTGCATTGTCGCTAGCTTGGCAGCAAAAACTTTAAATTCCCATATCCGAGAAATACATCCAAAATCAGACTCTATCTCATCGTCAAACCAGCTAATATGGCTGTAGAAGACTCTAGATTCCATGACTGAGGCAACCTAGCCCATAATATTATCTTGGTAGAAAATTAAGTCAATAATGAATACCAAGAATCAAATTCAACGATGAACAAGGAAGTAGACAAACTGTCGGAATCAAATTTTGAGATATTTTATAATGAGATTCTCAAGGGTCATCCCACGAATCTTCTCAAGTAGTCCTAACTGTGATTGAGTAACCTCTCTGCTAAAGCCAATTTCTTAGTTCCTATCGCAGGTGCGCAGCAGTACAACTAAACATTGTACTACCACGACATCGCACTAATACGACTTTCGACCTACATGGGCCACCACTAAAAATGTGTCATGACCCACACCCTGTGTAAGGGCACAGTACGTAACAGCGTCTAGCATACGCCGCAGAATCGACGGTTGAACGTTGTACAAGGTTACTATCAAAATAACAACTCACGCAATTATATAATATACTTGTCAAAATTTAACTCCGAACGGAGGACAAGTATGAGATATGATAATACTCAATCACAGTCTAAGCACGATAAGATAACACAGAATCACAAAGCTATACTAACTCCAAACTCCAACAACTGATATAAACTACTAAAATAATAATATCTCAAATAATCTCAAAACAAAGTCGAGATCTCAACTCATTACAATACAAGTTCAAATGAAAGTCTAATACAAGTCTACTAAACTAATCTTATGATCACTCCTGAGTGTCGGGACCAAAGGTAGCTATACCGTCTCCGAATCCCAAGCAAGTAGGACAAGTGTGCTCAAGGCAACCATTTGTAATATTTTCAACAGGTCTGTCAGGACAGGAACAAGCAAAAATCTCAACAGTTCATATCAAGACAGGAATATAAAGCATACAATAGAGTAAAATATATAAAACGCTGAAAGAAAGTGCATATAGTAAAAGAGAGAGAACTGTAATGTAAATAGCTACTATAAGTAGAGAACTATCAGTGACGAGTGATGTAGAGTACAAAATAGACATGTGAACGGCTTAAATTTGTACATGATTACACTAAAGAGTTTGCACATTATTACATTACTTTGAAATTGTTCACATGACTGCTTTTACTCACCCATACCCCAATCAATACACAAGGATCTAGACAAGTTATGTTATTGTACAATATTTCACATGGGGGCCTATAAATGGGTGTACATAAAGTTATACATGAGAGCTCTGTAAACATGAGAGTATATGAATCATAAGAGTATACATGTATAGTGAAAGTACAGGAGTACATGATGAAAGTAAAACGCACATGACATGATGTACCCGATGCTTCCGAGGGGGATAACATCTCAATGTAAAGATCCATATAGTACCAATCCTTGTTAACAACGTGACAGCATCAAGTAAAGTAATCTAGAGCAAGAATAAAATCCTAGAAAGTATAAAATGATCAGAGAATGTACTCGCCTGATATCCTGAGCAGCTGATATGAAAAGATGGCCAACTGGAGTCACAGAGTCCTAGTTAGAGCAATACAGGTTATAAAGAGTTTAATTTATATGGTAATTGAAATTATAATACAATCTACATGAGTCTAAGTTAATATAGGTCAAAGTCAACTCTTGGTCAACTCTGGTCAACAATTTAGTCAAACTAGGACAACCAGTCTAATGTGGTCAAACTAGCTAGGGTTTGGTCAACAATGGTCAAACTAGTCTAGGTTAGTCAATTCTAGGTCTAAACAAGTCTATGGCCTAAACAATCAAGTATACTAGTACCATTGTTATCTAACACATAGCCTAAATCAAGGCACACAAACTTAGTTATATAACATACATTACATATATATCATATATATCCTTACCCATATAGTACCACCCTAACACATACATATAGATATCATATATCAAGTATATACATATCCTCACTATGAATCATAACCTACATCTATATGCTCTCGTAATATATATAGATACTATATAACCCAAAAATATATATACCTATCTATATAACCCTTCCACAATCTAACATCACCTACTCAAACTCAAACACTTAGACACTAATCTACTAACACTCGGATACCATATCAACCTTGGTCATATTGGCATCCCAAAATCAATATCTTGGTTATCAGGTAAACTAATCATTTATCTTGAAGGTAAAGGTAATTCATATTTACCTTAAGATACTAACTTGGTATCATGAGATACCAAGATACCTCTCAAATATCTAATTAACTATCTAATGTACTAACATAACGTCTTAACTAATATCAAATATATAACCTATAGAGACTAACTTGCTAACATACCAATATCTAGAACTAACATAATCTACTAACATATCAATATCTAACATACTAGATATCTAACATCAAACTATTTAACAACATATCAAATATCTAACAAAATACTAATCTCTACTATCTAACTAACACTCATACTAACAAATATAACTTACACTAACATATAACAAATTCTAATATATCTAACCCTCTACTAACCAACATCTAAAAAACATACTAACATATATAACTTACACTAACATATAACAACTCTCACATATCTAACCCTCTACTAACCAACATCTTACAAACATACTAACATATATTACCTAACAATAATATATATATATATATATATATATATATATATATATTACCTATATATATATATATATATATATATATATATATATATATATATATATATATATATATGTATATATATATATATATATTATTGTTAGGTAATATATATATATATATATATATATATATATATATATTTTTTTATATATATATATATATATATATATATATATATATATATATATATATATATATATATATGTATATATATATATATGTATATATATATCATAAATATACTCGATAACTTATGATATCTACATTCACTTAATACTACATAGGCTCATAGGACACGGCTCCGATACGAAGATCCCAATTATACTCTCAATGATACGGCTCTGATACAAATATCATTCCAAAATGGACACTCCTCATTGCACTTTGATCCAAAGCTTTGTTGGCACCCTCCCTTGATACTATGAGAAGGTTGGATGAAAGTTTTGGTGGAGGAATAAAGAGATTTGGAGAACAAATCAAAGAAGGAAGCTCTCTAATTTGGGAAAGAACACTTTGTGAAGGAAAAGAGGCAAGATGGAATGAAATAAAAAGAAGGGATGCTAACCTACCAACAGTGGCTGCCATTAAACCCTATTTGGGCCTTAGAGAAAGCCCAATAAGGCCTTAACTAGTTCTCTTAGTTAATTTTAAGTTAGGTTCAAGTTTTGGATCAAAAGGGTTAAATTTAAGCCTCTAACTTAACCAATCTAACAAGTGGGATTAGTCTAAACTTACTAACTTAATTAATGGAGTTTGTGGGCCATGACTAACTAATCTTGGAGTTCCGTCTAGAGGCTAAGCTACCCGGGTAACTAACACAAGTCGGAACGAAACGAAGCTCAAACCCGACTAAACAAATCCCGTAAAATTAATTTTTAAATATAAAAATTCTCAAAATATTAAAATATGAAAAATGACCAAAATTGTAATGCATCAATTTAAATATTATTAAAATAATCTAAAATTCACCAATTAATTAAAATCCTAAATAATTCAAAAGTCACAAAATGACCAAAATACCCTTAGCTTAAAAAGTGGTAATTAGCTAATCTAATCACATGGGTTAGGCCTCCATGGTCAGGGTTAGTCTTTAGTCTAAGAAGCTCTAAGGTTAACTAGCCAAAGGACAAAATCATAAAATACTAATTTAATGATATTAAAATAATCAAAATTTACCAATAAATTAATAACATGATTTAAACCTATTATTAAATAATCAATTTTATAAAAGTTTAAAATTACCCTTATTTTAGAAAAGTGGTGGTTACAGGTTTAACATCCTTAATTTATGGATAGTGATATCTGTAAACCCCCTAAAATTTTCCTATGATTTTTTTTATCTTCATAATTGATTTATTTTGGTATTATACGTTGAATACGAATACGTATGTAAAAAGTTTTTATTTTATACCAAAAAAATATTATTTTTTTATTAAATATAGAAAATAGATATTTTATTTCAATATAGTATAAGTAAATATTTTTATATGTCGCCCTAGATTCGTCAAACTCTAGTTTATTTTAAAAGGCTATTTTATTTTATAGTATTAGTTGTAAATTAGAAAATAACTGTTTTCCTTTTGTGAATAATAATTTACTATTTGCATGCGATGTAAGGCCTTCCTTCGGGCGCCTTCGGGCGCCATTGTCGGCCTTCCATCCTACCGGGCGCCTTCGTCGGGCTAAGCAGTAAGAGCAAGAGCAATGATGGCGAAGTTACGGCTGTCGACTGTGTTGTTTAAAACGGCTGTATTAAAAATAAATTCATGTATTTTCTAATTTTTGAAATTATTTATTATTATTATTTTTAAATTTTATAAAAAGATATTTTAAATATATTATTGTGATTTAAATCGAGATTAGATTTTTTGAATAGATTTTATATAGTTTTTAAATTAAAGATAAGATTATCTAGTTTTAAATTTGGAGAGATGTTTGAATTGGTTTTTAAGTGATTTAAATTAAAACATGGATTTACCCATTGGGGTTTAAACTACTATTAGTCCTTATCCAACTAGGGGTCTTCACCTCCTATATAAGGAGAGCCCCTTTGCTCTTTTTTCTAAGAAAATTTTTCACAACCCAAAATTCTAACCAAACGTGTCCAGGAATCGTGTCCGTATCCACCTTTCTCGTGTCAGCCGGTGTCGGCCTCGGGTCCGACCCGGGGTTTCTTTCCACTATAATGCATTTTTACAAAGATAAAAAAATTCTCTTTCCCGTGTCCGATATACCCGGACACTTCCACAAAATCCTCGTGTCCGTGTCACGCAAGACATGCTGAAATAACTCACCCTGGCACCACCCAAATTCAAACCTAACCATAACTCTAGTCGACGACCGTTGGCTGCAACCGACCCAGCCAACACCTCCATATCCGCTGCACCGGCCCGACCAATTGCCTTTTTCGGCATCGTCCCCGGTCAACCCAACACCGATGCCACAGCTCCGCCTGCCCTGGTCATCTCCGGCTAGTGGCCAGTTGTCACGACCCGCACCCGAGGTAAGGGCACGAGTGCGTAATAGCGTCCCAGCCTACGTCGCAGAAACGGCGTAGAACGCTGTCTAGGTCTACCATCTATCAAAAGTTATAATATCAAAACCTGTCGAGAATGGTCAACTCCGAACGGAGGACAAGCAACGACAATATAATATACTCAATCACAAACTCTAAGAATGACGATGGATAATACTGAAAGATAAAGACAACAAGATTTATAAATATTATCCCGAAAATCCAACACAGAATAATACAAGTCCAAAATCTCTGAGTCAACAATCTCAAACAACATATAACTAACAAATAATAATAAGCCAAAGTAATCTGGAGACAGAGTCCAGTACTATACTAAAACCAGCTAAACTATACCAAGGCCTCATCTGCTAGAGCTAGTCCCTACTGTACTAGGGTATCCAACTCTATACCAACCACGTCATGAGGACCGTAATAGGTAGGGCACTCCTACTCATCTGTAATATTTTCAACAAGTCCAGTCAGGACAGAAACGAGTACAAAATCTCAAACAACAGTTCTAGTTATATAATATTGAAAATGTAGCAGTAGATAGAGAGAATATACTAGGTAAAGTATAGCGTACATGCATCCTGGCAGGGTATATCAAAACTGTAAATGAGAAGGGTAAGAGCACAGTGGATATCATGTATGAAAATTTGGAACTGCTATCTATATAAGTTTAGCACTAGTTTAAACATGTGATCGGCTTAGAACTTGATACAATGTTTGGCCTGGCGAATCATACGTGAGTGTATGATTAACACTATACAATGAAGATACAATGGTGATACAATGATGATACAATCTGGTACTGTGGGGTATTGATCATATATCTATGCTAACACCCCCATCCCTGACTAATATAGTAGATCCAGTTGTAGCTTCCCTTCCCGGAGAATTTTTCGAACATATTTTTATTATTATTTATTTGTTTTAAATAGTGATTTTAGAATTTTATAAATAATTATTTAGTTAATTATTACGGTAGATGATTTTAGCCATGGTTGAGTTTTGAAGTACTAGACGACTAGGACTCATGGCACGGATAGTGCAGTGGCATATCTTGACTAGTATATTAGCCATAGTGAGAATGACCGAGCCATAGTGAAGTCCTAATTAGGAAAACTAGGCCAAGTTGTGACACGACCATTATAAATAGTTTAATTATTCATTATTAATACTATTCGACGTTTAAGTGACCCGGGTGTACTAAACTGGACAAACTGGACCCGAACCAAACCCAAGCCTATGTCGACATACTTTTAGGTATGTACAAATATTTCTTAACTTTTTGGGTGGACTTAATGATATTTTCTAAATATTTGGTTATTTACAAAATTGGTATTATTAATAATTAAATAGAGTTTTAGAATATTGGTAATAATTTTCTAGGGCTAGATATGTTCACCAAGACTCATTTGGTTATTTTAGTGAGTTGGTACTATAATTATTATATGGTTATTATTGTAATTTTTTGTATATGCGTATCAATTGTATAAATTGTAAATATATTATACAAATGTGCGTATATATAAATATGTTATATAAATGTGTGTATGTGCACGTATATATATATATATATATATATATATATATATATATATATATATATATATATATATATATATATATATAGGAGTACATGTGCATGTATACATAAATATATATATGCGTATATGTGCATGTATATATAAATATATATATTATAAACGTGTATATGTGTACGTATATATAATTACACACACACACACACACACACACACACACACACACACACACACACACACACACACACACACACAGATATATATATATAGATATATATATATATATATATATATATATATATATATATATATATATATATATATATATATATATAGAATAATGTAGCAGCAGGCCCGGCCCATTGCCCGGCCCACAACAATAGCTTCCCGAACCCAGACCCGAACCTTCCCCAGCCCAGCTAAGAAATCATCCCAGCTCGACTAAACAAACACACCCCCCGCGTTCTCTGTTACGGAAGTAATATATATCGAGAGAGAGTAACGAGAGGGAAAAAGAAACAAAACCTTAAACCCTAACACCCACGGTGCCCCAGGATCGCCCCCCAACCTCTTGGCGGCAGCTCCTGACCACGCGCCACCGCGCGCACCGCCGAAGGCCGGCCAGGTCGCGCCCGCGCGTGGATGGGATAAGACAACAACAGCAGTAGCCTGATTTTCCCCCAACTTTATAGGTACAGAACTTTTTCCTTGCTCGACGATTATTCAACCGTAAGGTCCTACGCTTAGACCACCTAACCCTCTGCACAACCCTTCAGTTAGATTTAATTATACTGCTTTAGGTTAACTAGAAAACCGATTCAAAGTCGACAAAAACCCTGTTTCTAAATAGGACCAAAACCACCCATCACCCCTGTTTTAAGAGACAGTTTGCGCACAGGATATCAAAGAATTTAGAAATCTAATTGAACAAATTTTTAGACAACATATAAGGCTTTAGAACCTATTTCGTTGATTTGAATTTCATTAATCATAGACAGAGATATTCGTTCCTAAAAATCGAAAAAAAACAGCAACAAAAGAGTTTAGAAAATATAGAAATTCTCCGATACCACGTGCGTACCGCCAAACCGGGCGACATGGTCGTGAACCAAAAGCATCAAAATCTACATAACGGCTTCGTGGTCGTGTGGGCTTTGACGAAATTTAAATTGGTCGCGTGTGCGCGACGAATTTGATGCATATCCATCGAAATTTACCGTATCGGTCTCTGTGCAAATTTTTCAATTATTTTGTGAACGCTCGTCAGATCGAGACAAAACTTATGCCAATAGGACCGTATCGTTTTTCTGGTCCTGTATGCCAAGTTTGGTCCAATTCTGAGACAGTTGAATCGGACTGCCGTTTTTTGGGCCCTACGGTCCGATTCAAAGGACGATTTTGTGCACGGCCCATCGGAATCCAAAATTGGACATACCATTGGGTTCATATCATCAAAACGAATCCTTAGACATGTAGTTTGATGACTTTAGAGACCATTGACTCTGGCACGCTTTTCGGTGCAAAACGGGTCCAACGGCGGACACCGTTTTTGCCCAAAATTATTGTTTTGCCCTATGTCCAGAATTGGACTTAAGGACAGGAAATCCTAGCTAATTTGACTATTCTGAGAACATTGATAATGTTTATTTCAGCTTTCGGAGACAGTTGTGATGACATGGACTTTCTGACTTGTTGATTGGCAATACATTGTTGGTTCTCCGTGAAACCTCCAGACAAGTATACCTTGCCGAACATATACAGTATTTACATGGTTTTCTCTCCCTTTATTATATTACTTTTCATATTGTCACATGATTCCACATTGTGATTGATTCGTCCTTGATTGCCTTACTTGTTCTAGATTACGTGCACGTATAGGGCATTTGACATTGCTAGATTATTGGTCTTATCATGTTACCTTGCCTTGCGATTGAGTTGTCAGTTTCTGTATCTGTTCTTGACTTGACTAATCTTACTGGGATTGTCTTGTATTTTACTACAATTGAGACATACTATAGATTGGGAGTATCTTATATTGTACTACGACCTATAGCCGATTCTTCTACCTTGATATCACTTGATTGACTTGACTTGAGACATGCCATGGATTGGGAGTATCTTACATTATACTATGACCTATAGCATATATTGATTGATTGACTTGACTTGACTTGACTTGCAACACTATAAATTGGGAGTATCTTGTATTGTACTACAATTTATAAGAGTCTACTTGACATTGTATCCTTTAGGAGAGGAGATCGAAACTAGAATTGGCTAATCTTGACTGAAAGTATCTTGCATTATATTACAGTCAAAATCTACTATAGATTAGGAGTATCTTGCATTGTACTACAACCTATAGGGGTTAATCGATTGATTGATAGCCAAGTCTAGTATTACATTTCCACACGACTCGTCGTCCTTAGATGTTCTCCTTGCAGCGTTCTTATCCTTCTTACATGGTATTTAATGTCATATTAGTAGGCATGTTTTATGTATCTTGCTAGTCCTCTGAGGACCTGATGATCTCTTCAGGTAGCTGATTGCACGGAGTTAGTTAGCTGAGCATGTGGTAGTTGACTTTATCTGCATGATTCAGGTATTTTGTTAGTGTTATTGATTTACTATCATCATCGTGCTTTTATGATATATCATGCTTATCAGCTTAACTTTATAGACTTATATTATTCTTGGAGTCTAATTGGACATATATGCTAGTGGGCTGCAGACCACGACCCATACTTGTTCATTCTTGTTTATATGATTCCTGTGGATTGAGATATAGCTTAGATTAGACATAATACCATGACCTTGACAGCTTATACGTACTCGAGACGGACTGGAGTCCGCTCGATACGTAGCTGGCTTGCTCACGAGATCGCATCCGATAAGCGGGTGCGGGTCGTGATAAGTTTTTTTTGGTGGCCCAAGCAGGTCAGAGCATATCGTATCGGTTACGTAACTGTACTGGTACGAGCCTGCAACAATGACTAAACCCAGAAATCTCAATCCACACTGTCTTGAAAATTCTCCTAGAAATTCTCTACTTCCTTGAAAACTCCATATTTGCTCTCGATTATACCTCCTTGTTTTTTGTATCCTTGACTCTCGTCCCTTCCTATTTCGGAGTGACGAATTATCGTGTTGTCTAGAATTCATCAGAAATTCTTAAGTTATAGTACAATATTGCATGATTATTGAGTTTTGGTTGTTTACAGATATGAAGGATTATAGTTGCCATATGCCTAGGTATCTGCCGGTAGAATTGTTAGCAACTAGTTAGAAGATCATAAGACTTTAGTGACCGTATTTTTGAGGGGATAGTATGACCAAAGGTGGGTAGAAGTCCTCAAGTATTCGGAGTTATAAAATGACTAGAAAAGGTTATAAAATATTTTTAAGAGATTAAATTTGAGAATATTAAGATAATAGTAGACTTTGAATTTTACGGGATAGTCTTGAATTAGAATTTCGAGGACGGAATTATTTTAAGGTGGGTAGATTTGTAGCTTCCCTTCCCGGAGAATTTTTCGAAAATATTTTTTATTATTTATTTGTTTTAAAAAGTGATTTTAGAAATTTATAAATAATTATTTAGTTAATTATTACGGTAGGTGATTTTAGCCATGGTTGAGTTTTGAAGTACCAGACGACTAGGACTCATGGCACGGATAGTGTAGCGGCGTGCCTTGACTAGTATATTAGCCATAGTGAGAATGACCGAGCCATAGTGAAGTCCTAACTAGGAAAACCAGGCCAAGTTGTGACACAACCATTATAAATAGTTTAATTATTCATTATTAATACTATTCCACGTTTAAGTGACCCGGGTGTACTAAACTGGACAAACTGGACCCGAACCAAGCCCAAGCTTATGTAGACATACTTTTAGGTATGTAAAAATATTTCCTAACTTTTTGAGTGGACTTAATGATATTTTCTAAATATTTGGTTATTTATACAAAATGGGTATTATTAATATTTAAATAGAGTTTTAGAATATTGTGTATAATTTTCTACGGCTAGATATGTTCACCAAGACACGTTTGGTTATTTTAGTGAGTTGTTGGTACTATTATTATTATATGGTTATTATTGTAATTTTTTGTATATGCATATCAATTGTATAAATTGTAAATATATTATACAAATGTGTGTATATATAAATATGTTATATAAATGTGTGTATGTGCACGTATATATAAATATATATATAGGAGTACATGTGCATGTATACATAAATATATAGGCATATATGTGCATGTATATATAAATATATATTATATACGTGTGTATGTGTACGTATATATAATTATACACCCGCCCACCCACACACACACACACACACACACACACATATATATATATATATATATATATATATATATATATATATATATAGCAGCAGGCCCAGCCCATTGCCCGGCCCACAGCAACAGAAACAAAACCTTAAACCCTAACACCCACGGCGCCCCAGGATCGCCCCCTAACCTCTTGGCGGCAGCTCCTGACCGCGCACCACCGCGCACACCGCCGGAGGCCGGCCAAGCCGCACTCGCGCGTGGATGGGACAGGACAACAACAACAGCAGCCTGATTTCCCCCCCAACTTTACAGGTACAGAACTTTCTCCTCGCTCGACGATTATTCGAACCGTAAAGTCCTACGCTTAGACCACCTAACCCTGTGCACAACCCTTCAGTTAGATTTAATTATACTGCTTTAGATTGACCAGAAAACCGATTCAAAGTCGACAAAAACCCTGTTTCTAAACAGGACCAAAACCACCCATCACCCATGTTTTGAGAGATAGTTTGCGCACCGGTATCGAGGAATTTAGAAATCTAATTTAACAACTTTTTAGACAACATATAAGGCTTTAAAACCTATTCGTTGATTGAATTTCATTAATCATAGACAGAGATATTCGTTCCTAAAAATCGAAAAAAAACCTGCAACAAAACAGTTTAGAAAATATAGAAATTCTCCGATACCACGTGCGTCCCGCCAAACCGGGTGACTTGGTCGCGAACCGAAAGCATCGAAAGCTGCATAATGGCTTCGTAGTCGTGTGGGCTTTGACGGAATTCAAATTGTTCGTGTGTGCGCGACGAATTTGATGCATATCCGTCGAAATTCACCGTATCGGCCTCTGTGCAAATTTTTTAATTACTTTGTGCACGCTCGTCAGAGCGAGACAAAACTTACGCCAACAGGACCGTATCATTTTTCTGGTCCTGTATGCCAAGTTTGGTCCAATTCTGAGATAGTTGAATCAGACCGCACGTTTTGTGGGCCCTACGGTCCGATTCAACGGACAGTTTTGTGCACGGCCCACCGGAATCCAAAATGGGACATACCGTTGGGTTCGTATCATCAAAATGAATTCGTAGACATATAGTTTGACGAGTTTAGACACCATTAACTCTGGCACGCTTTTCGGTGCAAAATGGGTCCAACGGCAGACACTGTTTTTGGCCGAAATTACCGTTTTACATCTGTGTCCAGAATTGGACTTAAGGATAGACAATCCTAGCTAATTTGACTATTCTGAGAACATTGATAATGTTTATTTCAACTTTCGGAGACAGTTGTGATGACTTGGACTTTCTGACTTGTTGATTGGCGATACATTGTTGGTTCTCCGTGCAACCCCCAGGCAAGTATACCTTACCGAACATTTACAGTATTTACATGGTTTTCTCTCCCTTTATTATATTCCTTTTCATATTGTCACATGATTCCATATTGTGATTGATTCATCCTTGATTGCCTTACTTGTTCTAGATTACGTGTACGTATAGGGTATTTGACATTGCTAGATTATTGGTCTTGTCATGTTACCTTGCCTTGCGATTAAGTTGTCAGTTTCTGTATCTGTTCTTGACTTGACTAATCTTGACTGGGAGTGTCTTGTATTTTACTACAGTTGAGACATACTATAGATTGGGAGTATCTTATATTGTACTACGACCTATAGCTGATTCTTCTACCTTGATATCACTTGATTGACTTGACTTGAGACATGCCATGGATTGGGAGTATCTTACATTATACTACGACCTATAGCATATATTGATTGATTGATTGACTTGACTTGCGACACTATAAATTGGGAGTATCTTGCATTGTACTACGATTTATAGGAGTCTACTTGACTTTGTATCCTTTAGGAGAGGAGATCGAAACTAGAATTGGCTAATCTTGACTGGGAGTATCTTGCATTATATTACAGTCAAAATCTACTATAGATTGGGAGTACCTTGCATTGTACTACAAGCTATAGGGGTTAATCAATTGATTGATAGCTAAGTCTAGTATTACATTTCCACACGACTCGTCGTCCTTAGATGTTCTCCTTGCAGCGTTCTTATCCTTCTTACATGGTATTTACTGTCATATTAGTAGGCATGTTTTATGTATCTTGCTAGTCCTCTGAGGACCTGATGATCTCTTCAGGTAGCTGATTGCACGGAGTTAGTTAGCTGAGCATGTGGTAGTTGACTTCATCTGCATGATTCAGGTATTTTGTTAGTATTATTGATTTACTATCATCAACGTGCTTTTATGATATATCCTGCTTATCAGCTTAGCTTTATAGACTCATATTATTTTTGGAGTCTAATCGGACATATAAGCTAGTAGGCTACATACCACGATCCATACTTGTTCATTCTTGTTTATATGATTCCTGTGATTGAGATATAGCTTAGATTAGACATGATACCATGACCTTGACAGCTTATACGTACTCGAGTTGGGCTGGTGTCCGCTCGATACGTAGCTGGCTTGCTCACGAGCTCGCGTCCGAAAAGTGGGTACGGGTCGTGACACCAGTCATGACACGTCATGACATGCATTCTCTGTGAAGTAGCTCTCGTTCACAAGAATCGTGTCTATACAATGAACAAGGAACAAGAAAGACTTGCACAAGGCATACCATATATAAAAGGAATAACATCTTATGACAGGATCCAGACAAATACCAATCCGTGTGAACAATGTGTCAAAAGAACAAGGATGTCTACACTAAATACTAGAAACAAAGACGATATTATAAAACAGAAATATTATCAGAGAATGTACTCGTCTGCTACCCTGAATGACTAATAAAAACTGATGTCTGAACTGGAGTCTCAAAATCCTAGTTAAGTCAATATAGGTTATGATGTATTCAAAAATAAGGTAAATGAAGTATACAATACAATCTACATGATTTCTAAGTCAATCTAGGTCAAAGTCAACTCTAAGTCAAACCTAGTCAACTATCTAGGTCAAACTAGGTCAACTAGTCAATTTGGTCAACTAGGAGTCAAACTTGGTCAACTAACATCTATAGGTTGGTCAACCATCTAGTCCATAAGGTCGAACTAGGTCAACCAGTCCATACTGGTCATATCTAGGTTTTAGGGCACTACCTTGGTATACCAAGGTATACAAACCATATCTTTGCCAATATCTTAGATATTCACCTACCAAGCTATCCTATTTCTAGACACTAACACACTCTCTAACTCAACTTGAAATCTAACACAACCCATTACCTAATATCTAACTCATCTCATAGATAACTATATCATATATCTCACTTATAACACTAAATAACTTATATCCTAACTCAAACTTCCAACTCAATTTCTAACCTAAACTCTAACTCACATACTCCACTCTTACATTCTAAACACACACACTCACAATGGAAGATTGGGGGGAAAGTGGGCTGCCAAAGGGGTTGCCCCTGTTGTCCAAGGGGGGACAGCAGCCCCCTGCTGTCCAAGGGGGACAGCAGCCCCCTGCTGCTACTGCAGCCCTGTTCTTCTTCTTGTTCTTCTTCAACTCCTCCTTCTAACCCCTTCACTCATTCTATCTCATTTCAATTCAATTCATATCATCATCACTTATTCATCTATTTATCTCAAATCTTCTCTCTTCACATTTTAATCAATTCATACATTCTTCCATCCCATTCAAACATTCATTCACTCATTCCTTGATCACACTCTCACTCACACACTCAAAAGGAAATCAACCCAAGGCCTAAAGCCAAGGCCTAAGGCTAATTGGTCAAGTGGCTATATGCCACTTGTTGCTAGCCTATTGCTAAAGTCCATGCCATGCCAAGCAGTGGCCTTGGCAAATGCCAAGCCTGGCAACCAAGCAAGGCAGTGGCCTTGCTCACTGTTATTGTATTTATCCCTCTCTAAACCAACTCACAAAACCTAATCTCATAACCTTCAACTCAAACCCCATATCTCAGTCCAACCTGAGCTCCTCACAGTCATCTCAGCCTCCCCATAACCCTATCCAACCCTCTCATAGCTTACCTATATATATACATTCAGATTTATATATAACTCTACCTATATATCTAAACCTAGGAACTAATACAAATCAAAACTAACATGTATATATAGATATGAAATGTACTTTCAGATATCGGTACATACATACATATATGCTCAGGTATATATCAGACATATATATATATAGTACAACCATACCCATAGTCCTAAATGTATCAGATATACATGCTGATATATATATATACAAACAAACCAACTTGTAATTAAGGATCCAAAACCTATCAGCATTTGAAACTCATTTGGAACCACATTTCGAGAATCAGACAAAAAAACCTGCAAATTCGAATCCAACATTTGAAAACCCAATATAATCTTAAAACCCAAGTTTTTAGACACACAAAATGAACTTAGGTAAACCATATGAAACTCATTTGAAAAATACAAATTCGAAATCCCCTTTGAAAACATTTTCGAACACCTGAATTTTAAGTATCAGTCACATACTGATATGAACCAAAAAAACCATTTCAAAACCAACCCAGACCTTCGTGTCAGGTGGAGGTATTTCGTGTCGACATGGGGGTGATGTGTGTGTCCACAAAGTGTCAAAACATCGTATCCAAAGTGCCACAAACCTGGTCGAATTTGATGCTAGAGACAGTGTAGTGCACTGTCTCGTGCACGCGTGTCGAACTCAATAGGACATGACGTGTCCTATCCTAGGTCTCGTGGTCAAGTCTAGAGCTAGTTCAAATCTAGGGGTTCATGTCCCACAGCCTGAAATGGGCCCAAGTGTCACCGTGTCCAAGAATTAAACCCGTGTCAGTGGGCTCATATACGCGCGTGTGTGTGTGTGCACGACCCGTGCAGTCAGAATATCTCTCAAACCACTCAATAAAATCAAATAAAACTTTGGGGGCATGTTTTCAGACATTGCCCCTATATGTCCATTTAATTTCGTGTCCAACAAAGCTGTGTCGTGTCTTACAGGACACTCGAGCAGCAGGGGAGCACAGCACTCCCCCGTATTGTATCCTGGCAGCAAGTTCATGTCCAATTTGGACATGAACAGGGGTCCAAAATATGTTAAGTCCTACACTAGTCAAATCCCTACATATTAGGCTACCCAAATCTGAAATTCGTTTTGAAATTGGTTAAAAATCAATCCATTGAGACATTTCACCAAACACCTTCAACTATGGTCCGATACGTGTCCGATACGTGTATCAAACGGACACAAAATTCTACCAAACTTGGGCTACACCTAGGGGAACCCTAAATGAATGCATCTATGAAGAAAAATCATGACTTCAATGGGTGTAGATAGGTTTACCTATTGAGAGTTGGAATCTCAATGTAAAGGACCTAGTATCGATGTTTTCCTCGATTTGCAATGGTCCCGAAAATTTCAAACCCTTGCTAGCTATCCACCAATGGCTTCTACTACTGTAGGGGAGTCCAATGCAAAAGACTAGGCTCAATTTGGAGTTGAATTGATGAAATAGGGTAATTTGGGGAAGAACACTAAACTAGGGTTTTGTATGTTTAAAGAATGAGGCAAGAGGGTGTCATTAACTATTTAAATAGGGGAGAGGCTCCTTATGGCAGCCTAGGGTTTGTCTCTAGGGTTAGGGTTTAGTTTCTAAGTAAAATTGAGGCTTCTAGCTATTGAATTCAAGGCCTTCTAGCTATAGGCCCAAGTTGAAATATCTATCCCTAATAAATCTACCCTTAAACAATTATCTAGATATTCTTAACCTTGTCATGTAATGGATATTTCTAACCTAATCTCTAGGATCATGGTTAACATCTATATTATTAGAGAAATTCTAGGTTAAGGTCTAACCTATCAATTAGCACATTACTAAAAGGCTAAAATCCATAATAATTCAAAAGTCACCAAATGACCAAAATACCCTTAGCCTAAAAAATGGAAATTTTCTAATCTAAACACTCGGTTAGGTCTCCGTGGTCATGGTTAGTTTTTAGGCTAAATAGTTTCTAGGGTTGTACTAACAAAACAGCAAAATCACAATACCTAATTAAAATAGTATTAAATAAATTAAAAATTCACCAAAATTATGAAAAACTGAGAAATAAAAAAATTACCCTAACTTCGATCCGGTCTCCTCCTTCCTTCTGTCTTGTATGACGACACCTTAAGAGTAAAGTGCGGACTTTGTCTTAGATCTCCTGTGGACGAGCACCCCGAATCTCAACTTTGTGCTCTGCTTTATGCTTTCACCCTCACCCCATATATATAGGACGAGAAAAGTCTATTTATGTCATAATATGATTTCCTAAATCTATACTACTATATAATGAGAAAAGTAGATTTCATCATAGATTTTTTTTGTTCCAAAAATGCCCTAATATATATCTATAAATTAAAATTGTTCATTAATTTTAATATGGATAGTTATATAACTACGTATAAAGAAAAAAAAATTATGGGGACTATTTGTTCTTCCCAAATATTATAAAATACGTGCAAACCACGTGCATATATACCAGTAGGAATAAAATATAAATCCTATTATATCTAAAATATTCCATCAACATTCTATTTAGATTATAATAAGATTATCCCATTTTAGATCATGATAGGATTTCCTAAATAGGAACCCTAAAATCAGAATACTATTATATCTAAAATAGTCCATCACCAATTATGGATTCCAAAATCTAATCAGATCAAATATGTTGTTACCAAATCCAGACTTAACTCCAACACGACACATACTAGGTTATGGGTCAGATTGAATTTAGGGTTTAGGCTAAAAGTCTGACCCAACTTACTTCGCTTTCCATGACCGAATTGACCCGGCCTAATCGATCAAACCTGATTAACTCTGGTCGTGGTTGGTCCGACCTGACCCACTTAACACCTGTATGTCATGCACAAAAGTTTGTGCCCCACCAAGACGGATTTGCATAACTCTCCACGGACCGGCGTTACGCGAGAAGCTTCCAGAACATTCTAGAAGATGGCGGAAGTCTCTAGAAAATAGTAGATCTCTCTAGAAGATCCAAGATCATTCTAGACGGCCCAAGATCCTTCTAGATGGCCCGAGAAGTTTTCTTTTATGTTCTTAGGGAATAATACTGGAATATGCCATTCCAGTTATGGTAGAAAGAATAATTCCTGGAATATTCTTTCCAGAAGTTTCCTTGTAAAGCTCTATGAGACATTATAAATAAGGGGGAGGCCTCATTTATTCCTCACCACCCAAAGTTGTAGTCTTTTCTAGTATAGTAAAGTTTTCAAGCTTCCAATCTCTCTCTCTTTTGCTCCACCAATTTTTCAATATCGCCTTAGCGATCTAGCTAAGCAGGTTTGGGAAGGCTTGTATGAGTCTTCGAGGAGAAAGATAGTGCACCGCACGGGTCAAAATATAGCAAAAAATACTAAGTCCGTGATAAGTGGTATCAGAGCGAAGGTCGTTTGGTGCCATGTCGACATCCAAGAACACCCAGGAGGGACCCATGTCGCCTAAGGAGGGGTACGCCAAGACGCACAAGAGGGGCAAGAACAAGGAGTCTGCGATGGAGCGTAGCCTTGCCGGTCTTTTCGAACGTGTTGAGGCCTTGGAGACGGGTTCGAGGGACATGCAGATGTGCATGGGCTCCGTGGATCAAAGCAACACGAGGCTAGAAAGGTAATTCGATGGGCTGAGAGTGACGTTACTTCGTCCATGGTGATCTTTCGGGAGAAATTCTAAGAGATCTGATCCGCACTTGAGGAGGAGCTCAAGGGACATCGTACGGAGATTGAGGACTTGTGTAGGAAGGTACAAGGCTATAAGGAGCTAAATACCATGGTTGAGAGTTGCGGAGAACTTAAAAACAAAATTGCCATCTTGGAGAAGGTCGTTGCGAATGGTGGACCTTCGAGTAGGGAGGTACCGAGGAGAAGGAAGATCCCCGAACCAAAATCCTTCAGCGGGGTATGGGATGCCAAAGAAGTTAAGAACTTCTTGTGGAATGTGGAGCAATACTTCAAGGCGTTGCACATCAATGATGACGTCGAGAAGGTGGATATTGCTTCACTCTACTTTACAGACGATGCGATGCTGTGGTGGCATCGAAGGTACATGAAAGCCGAGAAGGATTTGTGTTCGATAGAGACTTGGGAGGATCTCAAGAAGGAGATCAAGTTCCAGTTCTATCCAGAGAATGTGGAGTTTGCAGCGAGGCAGAGCTTACGGCAACTCAAGCATACCGACACGATCAAGGAGTACGTCATGAAGTTTACACGCTTGATGCTCGCAATATCTAGCATGGGCGAGGAGGATTGTTTGTTCTTATTCCTCGATGGACTCAAACCTTGGGCGGCTCAAGAATTATAGCGACTGAGGGTGCAAGACTTGAACCCCGCCATAGCAGCAGCTGAACGGCTCGTCGAGTACATATGGGACAACAACGATGCCGAGGCCAAGCCAAAGTCCACCAAGGAGAATGGTGAGGAGAGCAAGAGAGCTCTCCTAAGGAGGGTCCATCTGAGCGGAAGAAGCACGATAAGGCCCAACCTGAGCAAGTTATTTCATGCTTCATATACGAAGAGAAGCACTTTGCTCGGGATTGTCCGAGGAGGAGCATGCGTGTGAATATCGTCTAAAGCGATGAGGTAGAGGACGATGAGTATGAAGTTGAAGAGCATATGGGAGCATTGTGCTTACTCAACACCGTGAAGACCAAGTCTGCTGTGTCAAGGACTCCGAGCAGGGAGCTCATGTACGTTGATGTGAGGATCAATGGCATGAGCACACGGGCGTTGGTTGACACGGGCACCACTCATAACTTTATCATGGACGCGGAGGTCTGTCGCTTGGGTCTAGCCTTGGAGGAAGATTCGGGCATGATGAAGGCAGTCAATGCGGAGGCGCGCCCCGTACAGGGGTAGCCAAGAGAGTTCGTATAGTAGTAATAAATTGGTTGGGTGTTGCCAATTTTACGGTTACATCGTTGGATGACTTCAAGATGATATGGGGCATGGATTTCCTTATCACGGCTAAGGCTATTTCGATGCCACATTTGGGAGTTGTTGGCTTCATGAAAGAAGGCTCATCGTGCATGGTGAAAGGTACATACGGTAAGCCTTCGAAGGGAAAAGCTACCTCGCTATTCAGCTCAAGAGAGGTGGCAAAAGGGAGACGGCATACCTAGCGGTGCTCGAGAAGAAGAAAGGCTTCGAGGAGGAAGGCCTTTCATGCGAGACCAAGGGTGTTACAAAGGGGTGTCCCGAGGAGCCACTTCCGCGAAGGAAAGTGGACCGTGCTACCAGGCTGGGCTCGTGGACAGAGAAATATGTCGCAAGTTACACAGAGGTAGAAGCAACGAGGCGGAGTAACCGCACAAGGAGTTGCTCAAGGCTCGTAAGGGACATTCGGGTCGACAGGCTTGCAAGGGGGCTCGCATATGTGAAGGTGTGCAGAACCATGTACAGCTACGAGACGAGGGAAATCGACGACTCGACAACCCGCACGAGATTCGTCATGTGCCAAGAAGGGCATAGACCGAGGCTAGAGTTGGTGCGATGAACCAATTTGCTTTCGATCTTAAAAGGAAGATGGGCAAAGGGAAGTGACACTCCTGTTTATTCGTTATACGTATTTCCAGTGTACGTATACGAATTTTGACCCATATTTTATTTTACAATACTTTCGTATTTCTTTATGGCTTGCCTTGATATATCTTGACTAGGGTTGACCTTGGGTTGGTTTGGTCCAACTTGACTTGCTTTGGATGGCTTGATTTGGTTTATTTTGATGGTTGGTTCAATATGTTGAACCACCCCCTCTCTTTATAAAACCCAACCACCCCTTTCTCTCTCTTCATTACTTCCATTCATTTCTTCACCTTCTTCTCTATTACTCTCCTACCAACCTAGAGAGCTTAGGCAAGTGTAATCTTACTTCATGATGGACCTTAGATTTTATTGTTTCATTATCTTCCCCTCTTGATTCTAAGCCTCTTTAGAACTTTGAGTTCTTGGGTTAGATGAAAGGATCTTTGTAGATCTAAGTTTGTGTCATTTTTGATTTTCTTGGATTTTGATCTATAAAACTTTATTATTTTTATGTTTTGATTATTCCACGTTGTAGAGAATTCGATTTTACCCATCTTTGACTTTTGAAAAGTTAGATTTTGACTTGTTTTGAGGAAGTTATGGCCAAAGCAAGTTTTAGACATCTTCTATGTTCATTTGTCCTGGTTCTGGCAGGGACGATAAATAGTGCCACATTGTGTTGGCCGTATAGCAGTATATAGCTGGTCGTATGGATGCATAGTACTGGTTGCATAGTACTGGCCGCATAGTGCCAGTCCGTATAGATGCATAGGCCTGGCCACATAGTACCAGTCCGCATAGCTGCATAGTGCCTGGCCGCATAGTGCCAGTCCGTATGGATATATAGTGCCTGGCCGCATATTGCCAGTCTGCATAGCTGCATAGTATTGGCCGCATAGTACTGGCCGCATAGATGTATAGTGCTGGCCGTATGGTGCCAGTCCGTATAGCTGCATAGTGCCTGGCCGTATAGTGCTAGTCCGTATAGTTGCATAGTGCCTGGCCACGTAGTGCCAATCCGCATAGATGCATAGTGTCTGGCCGTATAGTACCTATTTTAGCTGTTTTTGGCTATTTTATGTCCTATTTGACTGATTTGTGGCCAGAATTTCTTCCAACTCCTAACATAAAAGTTATAGATCTTTTACTTGGCTTCAAGAATATATTACCAGCTATTTTATGCAAGTTTTTCTCATTCATAATAATGCAAGGATAGAACACGATAGTGGCCTGTTAAGGCACACTCTTAACAAGTAACAAATGACATGACATGATAGTGGCCCGTCGTGGCGCACTCTTGATAAGTAACCTTGACATGATAATTCTGGATGGTGGTCCGTTGTGACGCACTCTTGACTTGATAAGTAACCTAACATGATAATATTGATATGCTGTTGTGACGGCTATCTTGACTTACTAAGTAACTCTTGTCTTGACACCGTGGGTGTTTGTGCTTTTATAAGCTACATGTCTAGTCTTACATCATGTCTAGGACATGGATTTCTGGTTACCACGGTCAGAAATTCATACTGAATCTGACTAGGATAATGACTAGATTGATTAAGTAGTCCATGAAGAGATTTTCCAGCTACAGGCAGTCCCGTTATCTGGGCGCTTTAATTAGACTTGTAGCCTGCCGTCGAGTAAGGCACATTTCTAGAACACTATCATGTGTTGCACCTCCAAGTCACCTAATCCAACTCTCTCAACTTGCAACTGGATAACCTGGATTAAGTCTGCAGGGCTTGTGACTGTTGGAACATCTCATTGCATCTTGCTAGTAACTAGGCTTGTGATAACCCTAGTTAGTTAAAGTATCAAGCCGTACTCTTTGCTTGGCCTTGAATGTTGGATGGAGTCCAATCCTGTCTTGTCTTGTCTAGATCTAGTACATGGCTATCTTAGGACATGCTTGTTTACGCTTTACTCTTAATATTAAATGGCTAGAGACCCGGTTCTGTTCAGGCGAAGGGTTACAACCCCAGTCCTTGTTTGGTTTAAGAATTGTAACCTGGCTTCCGGAATAGTTCCTCGTCCTGTCGTCATTTGTTGCCTTATTTATATTTTATGTCTTCTTGTTATTATTCTTGTTTATGTTCTTATATGTCGGTTTTAGTTCTTAAGTGAAGCCTCCTTTATGGCACTTGCTCTTTCTAGGGTCTGACCCAGCTGGTTTTGTATGGCCAGATTTTGAAGTAGCACCCGAGGATCTCCCAGCCTTCCAGCCAGATGGTGAACACTAGACACAACCCTGGCAACGAGTGGGTTTTATTTTGCTCTTCTACTCTATTGTAAAATTATTCTTTTGAGACGTTTAGCCGTTGAACAAGTGTTAGCTCGTGTTGAATACTTACTGTCTGCCTACGGGCTGTAACATGATTAACAAATCCTAGGGTTGATCATGTATGACTGAAACTCTTACTAGTCCTCACATTTTGTACGACTAGCTTCATGATCATCTGTATATGAAATGTATGGGATGCCTTACTATTGAATTTCTGATGGTCTAACATCTTGTAACTATTATTACTTGCTTGAGATTGAGACACTAGGCTTGTTCTTGACCATAAGAGACTGATGGCTTGTAGATAAACCCTCATACATCTAAACAGTTGTGACCGTATATCGAGATGGATTACACTTCTATATACGTAGTTGGCTGTGTCTGTCCCCTGCTCTCTAGTATTCTAGTTCTGGCGTGTGACACGGTGTAAGTGGTGGCCCATGCAGGTCTTGTAAATCAAGATGTGTGGGGGTTTATCGAATATATGTCTCAATCAGCACTCGTCCTTGATCTTTACTCGTGTCTCATAATCTTTCTGAAATTTGACCTGATCATATGCTTGTATCCTCGATCTATCTTGGTCCTTCATTTTTGTTTCCCATGTCATTTTTTCAGTGGCATTATTCCTGGTCCTGCCGATCAGTCCGACGGAGCACCTCCAATTAACCAGTAGCAACCTAGGGATCAAGCCTAACACTCTGGAGCAGCCTCCTGAGTCATATATTTCGGGGATCCATAGCCCCCGGTTCAACCCGTCCAGCCGCAGAGTCTGATAATGGAACCCTGGTGGACTCATCCGGAAATTACTTGCGTTACAAGATCGTCGGGGTGATGTCCTGTACCAGACAGTACAAGATGCCATGGGCAGAGTTGGTTATCAAGAGAATAATATAGCCAATAATTTCAAGCGCCTGAACCCTCCCTTCTTTAATGGCAGTGAAGATGCTATCGCTGCTGATACATGGCTTCAGGACACAGAGGTTATCCTGGAAGCAGCTAGGATTCCTGAGGAAGAGAAGGTGGCTGTAGTACGCCTACAGTTATTGGACTTAGCCCACACCAGGTGGGCGATGTTAGCAGTTGGATTAGCGATACCTATTTTGTGGGCGGTATTCAACGACAAGTTCCAGACCAAGTACTTTGACACAGTAGCTCGCTATGATCTGCAAACGAGATTCACTAATCTCAAGCAGATGGAAAGGACGGTCGACGGTTATGCGACCGAGTTTTCAAGACTGAGTCGGTTTGCTCCTACCTTGGTGGCAATCGAATTAGACCGAGCCCAGCGATTCCAACAGGGGCTTCACTTAGAGATCATTATATCAGTAGAGCAGTTTGAGCACCAGACGTTTGATTCCGTCTTACGAGCAGTAAAGAGGCATGAGTATACCTCGCAGAGGATCGTGGACAGAATCGGAAGCAGGAAGAGGTCCCATAGGCAGATGAGTCTGTCCTCAGCACCAATCCCGGCAGTTAGGGCTTTGACTATTAGAGTTCCCCGAAGGGTGAATTCGATTTCATCGGTTCAGCACTCGACACCGACGTCCCCTCAGCAACAGAAGTAGAAGGAGTCTTCCGTAATGGACTGCACTCATTGTGGAAAGCCAGAGCAAGTAGTATCAGAATGTCGCAGAGCACAAGGATTATGCTTGGCTTGGGTAATGCCCTGCTCCGTTCGGTGCATTACGATGAGTCGTTGACTCGAAGAGTTGTGTTGACCCGATGAGGTATCGATGCGAATAGATGCAAGTGTTACGTTGACCAAAGGTAAGCTTTGAGTCGGTTGGAATCTATGAATCGAATCGATGCAAAAGATAAGTCCCGTTGAGCAAGTACTGAATTTAGTTGATCTGGTGTGCAGGCTATGCTTTTACACTGGACGATAAGAGGTCGATATTTTGCCTTATGCAATGAAGTGTCCGCGAAACCAAATCATGGCCTTGCAATGGATTGTGGTATGGGCGCGATAGGCCAAATCAACCGAGTAGTTCAAAGGAATGGCTAAGTCCGGGAGTTAGCTATGCGACCAAGTTATGGAAGCGAGCCGCTTCAACTCGGCAAAACGGCAAGACGTATCGACTTAAGGTGGGCGGGTTCTTGACTCTCTCTCCCTATTCCTTCACGTCTAATAAAATATGTTATGGTATGTGTAAGATGTTATCGAGTTAGCGAGCGTGGCTCGGCGACGAAAGGTCCAAGTATGTGTCAAACACTAAGATAGAATATTGAACAATCGAACAATTGAAGCGACGTACATCAAGTGTACGAGTCGCGGTAGGGCATGACGGTAGAACATTTAAAAACAATATCGAGATGTGCATCATGTGCACGGCTCCGAGAACATTGAACACTAGGCGTAGAAGATTGACTGGCGTTAAGCGTGCCCTCGTGCACGAAAACTATGAAATGACTAAGTAAATACAGAAGTAGGCTATGCGAATAACATTATGAACGGGACGCGTGAATATAAGTACGAGAAGTCTAAGCCGTTGGGCGTCGTGCATTAACACGGATGCGTTGGGACATGATGCCGTCGGAACATGAATATGTTTTTGGAAAGTACTATGTTTATGGAATATGAGATCGGTTGGTATGCTATGGATTGTATGATATGGTATGTATTGCATGGTCAATGGACTCGGATGGCCCGTGCACGGGTGCGGCTTCCCTCGGACGGTTACGCCGGGGCACCAGGACCGTTCGGCCTAGGAGGAAATTATGTGTGGTATTTATGGTGCACATCATTCGGACGGATTGCGACCGTCCAGTGCTGTGATAAGCTATGATATCCGTAAGTTTGGGATCCTTCGGATACTGGGCTAGCAACCCGTATCGAAGCGATCGTAGGCATACACATAAGAGATGCCAAGTCCATTACGGTGCGAAATACCGTGACCTTCATATAGATAGGGCCGGTGGGCTGAGAATTAAGTTGGGTACAGGCGCAGGGCCTGCTACCCTTATGAGTATGGCTAAGTTTATGGTTGGTTGCATGAACTGAATGATTTCTTATGTTAAGTTCTAACCATTGTAGGCTAAGGAAAATGGGACGGAGATGTGCACGAGCACTAACTTTATGTTCATATTATGCCTAACTGTATCTACTACAGGAACACGGTAGTGGACACGTTATGATAAAGTTGCTATGTATAAACATTGCCATGAAACTGATCCTAAGGCTAAATAGAAAGAGCACAAATTAAGATGCATGTTTCACTAAAATGATTAAGTGTTTGGTTTGGGTGCGAGCGGGTCTTGTTCAGTGTGAAGCGAGGACGAAAGCACTAATCTTCCACTAGTTTATGTGCAGGCTCAGTTTATGATCGGCGTGGGGCGGAGCTTGGCTTGGACGTGCCGAGGCATGGAGTCCTTGGCGTTCAAGAGGAGCTACCGCATAGGCGTTCGGACTTGCGACATGGAGATGTTCGGCCGAAGACTACTTGGTGGCTATAAAGAGGCATAATGTATGGAACAATGTAATCCTTTGTGAGCTAGAGAGATCAAGGGCATTGTAGCCAATTGGCGTGTATGTTGGGCTATTCAGAGCCTTTGTAATCTTCAGTTCATTATGAATAAAAGAGATTCTTGTGTTATACTTTGTTTCCTTTCGCTGCTTATGTTACGAATTTGAGATAATCACTATGTGAATCGTTATCTTGCATTGCACAAGCACAATTCCAGGCTCGTGCGGCATCACGCCCCAGCGAGGACGATGATTCGGGTAAAAATCTAGCGAGGACGAGCGATTTCCCAGATCGGGGCGTGACAAGTTGGTATCAGAGCGGTTCCATCCTCTGGACCGTGCATGAATCTCTTTGACCCTCAGTTGCTTTGCTATCGAATTCAGTTGACTCTAAGTTATTTCTACAACTGCATGGCTCATGGATCTGATCGACGCTACATTGGATGTTCCATACAATAAGTCTATATTAAGTGCGTACGTCTGCCACAAGTATTTCGTGACTATCACGCTATCTCCGAGTGCCATTGGAGAATATTGGTTGTACGAAGTGCAACGGGTTATGAGATTATGGCTTTCTGAAGTGCAAGAAAGTTGTGAGTCGTTGATTGCACGAAGTGCAACGAATATGGTGATGTTGGTTGCATAAAGTGAAATGGTATGTGTATTGTGGATCGCACGAAGTGCGAGGAGTTATGTGTTGTTAGTCGCATGAAGTACGAGGAGATATGTATTGTTGGTTGCACGAAGTACAACAGATCGATATGTGAGGCGATGCATGTTATGTGGCTACATGAATGGTTATGTGTTGTGGGTTGCACGGAGTGCAGCAAGTCATGAATCGTTCGTTGCAATCAGTGCAACGAGTCGATATGGTATGATGCGTGTTGTATGGCTATGCGGATGGATAGCGATATGTTGCACGAGATTGAGTAAAGACCTTAAGTTTCGAGAATGAGTTGTTGCACGAGTTGTAACGAGTGAGATTGGAAAATCGTAGATGCGATAATAACGAGTCGAGTTGAGTGGGCAAACGTTTATGTTGGCCGTATATCGCGTTGAGCTTTGAATAAGCGAATGTTGCGGGCGTGATTGATATGATCGCTAAGATACGGTTAGATTGAATGTGTGTCAAACTCGAGCTAACGCTAGAGCTGGGATCGGAAGGATCGTCATACGGGATAGTTGATTGGAGAATAGATGTCGGACCTATACGGAGTGTAAAGTTGAGTAATGACTCGATTTTGAGTGGTATATGTAATACCACTTGTGCGATCAATGTAGCAAAGTGTTGTGTCGACGATGATAGGCTCGATTTCTGAGTGGTATATGTAGTACCACTTAGCGATAGCGATATTAAGCCGGTTGGTGACTTGCGATAGGTTATGTCAAGACGATTGTATTGTTACGATATGTTTGTATTAAAACGGATGGAGTAGTACCGAGACTTGATGAGAATGACTTGATAGAAGTCAATGCGAGTATGCTTTGATGAATTAAGTTGAATGAGTATGTGCAAAGTCGTACCCAAGGATGATACGTCGGGTGAGGATTCGTTAAGCGTAAGTCAAACGATAGGCTGAGCATAGCGAAGGAATGTTACGTTGAGGAAATAGTCGACCCGGTCGAACTTATATTGAGTTAAGTCGGTACGAAAACCGTTCGGAATGAATCGAGTAGGTACGAAGAAATCGTGGGAATGAATTTGGGTTAGCACGATGAGTCGGTAGCACGATTGGAAGTGCGAGTTAGGGATATGAGAATGAATATGTGAATTGAAAATCGTGTCTCGATAATGGTAGTTACTACAACAAAATAGATTTTGGTACGTGAGACTTGATTCGTATTCGAGTTTGGAGAATGGCAATGATTGCAACGGGTTTGAGCTTATGAGAAAGGAAGATGGTCAAGTTATGCATATCGACGATGGTATTGAGGCGTATCAAAGACGATATGCAATAACTCGGGGATACTATGATCGAATGAACGAAAATTTTGCTGAGCATTGTTGTTGGATGAATAAGATGCAAGTTAAGTTATGGCAATTGAGATGATAATAGTAGGAGTGCTTCGAAAAATTTAAGAGTGGACGGATGTTACTCGGATGAAATCGAAAGTGTCTGGATTGATTCGTGGATAACCACTATGTTGACATTCTTGTCTTATGCGAGTGCAACTCTAGCATCGCACATGCATCACGTCGAATTAGGACGATCATTCCGCGCGAGCGCTAGTATGGTGATTTATCCAGCGGGGATGATCGAACTTGCAAGGCGTGGAAAAATCGGATTTGACTTGTGGTTTGATGCGAAAGTTGTTCGAGGATGGTTTTGATGAGTACGGAATGTGTCGAGCTATGATCACAGATAGTTAAACTCGGATTTGAGGCGAGTAGATGTCATGCGACTAGCAAGGATAGTCGACGGTAATACATGAGTGATTCGAGTAGTAACGGCGCGCAAGTGCATGAGTGATTCGAGTAGTCAACGGCGCATCAGTCGTGCGGGGTGGATAATTATGGGTTTGTAAGTATGTTGGATTGGGTAAAAGTCCCCTAGGAATTATCGAAAATTGATTTGGCTCCGCGATAGGATATAGCATGGTTCGTTGTAACTGTCCCTCGTTGATGATCTTCAATTATCGAGTGTAGTTTCGGGGCAGATGACCCTAGAAGACTTGACCGCCAAATCAAGTGAATATTGAAGTCCCATAGGATGACCCTGAAGAAGTCGCGTAAGAAATTGTATCGAGGAGGAGGAATGATGTAGTGCATGTTGAGGATGTCTAAGCAAGTGAGTATCGTGTCTCGAAAGTTAGTGAGTACTAGAATCGATATGGTCAAGAAAAGTTATATTGGATCGAATAGATGTTGAGGAACGTGCTTAGCGTAGTGACGCGGTAAGGCGATTGCAAGAATTCTGCAATGCGCGAAAGCGATGAATAATAGAATGACTCTAAGAGTGTGTTGTAGATCGATTTGAGTAATGGTTAGGCTATGGGTGTTGGGCGTACAATCGATGTTATAAAATGAACTAGTTGGGATCGATTCGAGAATTGTGTAAGGAATTCATATTCGATCGAGAATAGGAGATGAACGTATCGTAAGAGACCTTGGGTCGGGGAGATTGTTGCCTTTGAGCATCATAGATTCAAGTTAACCTCTTGTGTCGGGAGAGATTAAGCACGATGTCTGGATAAGTTACCTAGCGGGGGTAGCCCCAGACGAGATACGTATATGGTTCGAAAATATGGATCGTATTGGGATAGTTGTGTGCGAGACTTAGTGCAAATGGTAGGCAAGGGATTCGAGACATGTGGACTTAGTCCATGTCGTTAAGGACAATGTTATGAATGATTGGATGAAAGACTTGAGTTATGTGAGAGGTAGAAAATGATTTGGGCGAGTAGGCATTGCGAAGAATTGTTATGATCGGATGCACAATGAGTTGATGCAATGCGAGTGTTAGGTGGCCGGCGAGAAACTTATAGGATCGAAGTAATAGTTTCAAGTTAAGTTATGTGCAAAGACGTTTGGAAGATAATCGCATGTTATGGGATGATGCATACGAGAAGTATTTTGAGAAGAGGCGCTAAAATTTGACTAAGTCGAGTACGGAATGGTTGGTGCTTGAGATTTAAGTTGAGCTTGTTAGTTGTCCCGATATCCTACAACTAAGCTTGGCTGAAATGCATATATTGGTGGGACGCCTAAAATATGTGTATGATCCAGACTGAGTTGTATGATTCTAACGATAGTAGCACGAGATCGTAAAACGATCTATGCGGGGCACTTGGATTAAGTGTTGGTTTCGGTTCGAGGACGAACCTGATTTTGACTGGTATATTATGTAATGCCCCGCTCCGCTCGGTGCATTACGATGAGTTGTTGACTCAAAAAGTTGCGTTGACCCGATAAAGTATCGATGCGAATCGATGCAAGTGTTACGTTGACCAAAGGTAAGCTTTGAGTCGGTTGGAATCTATGAATCGAATCGATGCAAAAGATAAGTCCCGTTGAGCAAGTGCTGAATTTAGTTGATCTGGTGTGCAGGCTATGCTTTTACACTGGATGATAAGAGGTCGGCATTTTGTCTTATGCAATGAAGTGTCCGCGAAACCAAATCGTGGCCTTGCAATGGATTGTGGCATGGGCGCGATAGGCCAAATCAACCGAGTAGTTCAAAGGAATGGCTAAGTCCGGGAGTTAGCTATGCGACCAAGTTATGGAAGCGAGCCACTTTAACTCGGCGAAATGGCAAGGCGTATCGACTTAAGGTGGACGGGTTCTTGACTCTCTCTCCATATTTCTTCACGTCTAATAAAATATGTTATGGTATGTGTAAGATGTTATCGAGTTAGCGAGCGTGGCTCGGCGACGAAAGGTCCAAGTATGTGTCGAACACTAAGATAGAACAATGAACAATCAAACAATTGAAGCGACGTGCATCAAGTGTACGAGTCGCGGTAGGGCATGACGGTAGAACATTTAAAGACAATATCGAGATGTACATCATGTGTACGGCTCCGAGAACATTGAACACTAGGTGTAGAACATTGACTATGGCATTGAGCGTGCCCTCGTGCACGAAAACTATGAAATGACTAAGTAAATACGGAAGTAGGCAATACGAATAACATTATGAACGGGACGCGTGAATATAAGCACGAGAAGTCTAAGCCATTGGGCGTCGTGCATCAACACGGATGCGTTGGGACATGATGCCGTCGGAACATGAATATGTTTATGGAAAGGACTATGTTTATGGAATACGAGATCGGTTGGTATGCTATGGATTGTATGATATGGTACGTATTGCATGGTCAAGGGACTCGGATGGCCCGTGCACGGGTGCGGCTTCCCTCGGACGGTTACGCCGGGGCACCGGGACCGTTGGGCCTAGGAGGGAATTATGTGTGGTATTTATGGTGCACATCATTCGGACGGATTACGATCGTTCAGTGCTGTGATAAGCTATGATATCCGTAAGTTTGGGATCTTTCGGATACTAGGCTAGCAACCCGTATCGAAGCGATCGTAGGCTTACACATAAGAGATGCCAAGTCCATTACGGTACGAAACACCGTGACCTTCATATAGATAGGGCCGGTGGGCTGAGAATTAAGTTGGGTACAGGCGCAGGGCCTGCTACCCTTATGAGTATGGCTAAGTTTATGGTTGGTTGCATGAACTGAATGATTTCTTATGTTAAGTTCTAACCATTGCAGGCTAAGGAAAATGGGACGGAGATGTGCACGAGCACTAAGTTTATGTTCATATTATACCTAACTATATCTACTGCAGGAACACGATGGTGGACACGTTATGATAAAGTTGGTATGTATAAATATTGCCATGAAACGGATCCTAAGGCTAAATAGAAAGAGCACAAATTAATATGCATGTTTCACTAAAATGATTAAGTGTTTGGTTTGGGTGCGAGCGGATCTTGTTCAGTGCGAAGCGAGGACGAAAGCACTAATCCCCCACTAGTTTATGTGCAGGCTCAGGTTATGATCGGCGTGGGGCAGAGCTTGGCTTGGACGTGCCGAGACATGGAGTCCTTGGCGTTCAAGAGGAGCTACCGCATAGGCGTGCGGACTTGCGACATGGAGATGTTCGGCCGAAGACTACTTGGTGGCTATAAAGAGACATAATACATGGAACAATGTAATCCTTTGTGAGCTAGAGAGATCATGAGCGTTGTAGCCAATTGGCATGTATGTTGGGCTATTCAGAGCCTTTGTAATCTTCAGTTCATTATGAATAAAAGAGATTCTTGTGTTATACTTTGTTTCCTTCTGCTGTTTATGTTACGAATTTGAGATAATCACTATGTGAATCGTTATCTTGCCTTGCACGAGCGCAATTCCAGGCTCGTGCGGCATCACGCCCCAGCGATGACGATGATTCGGGTAAAAATCTAGCGAGGACGAGCGATTTCCTGGATCGGGACGTGACAGCTTGTGGGGCACCGGACCACAAGATAGGGTCCTGCCCGCATAGAGCTAGTTCATCGGCATTAGCCTAACTAGTCCATCGGTTAGGAGATCAGCCCCAGCACCAGTGTAGCAGGAGTACCAGCCTCCGAGGTTATTGCCGCCTCAGGCACAAGCCTTCCAGTAGTAGAGACCCCAGCAGTATGCCCAGACCCAAGCTCAGACGCAGAACCGGCAGAGAGATTTTCAGCAGAATGTATTCTTTATGCCTTATGCTTTTAAATTTCTTTCTTTTATGAATGATTTCTTGATTGGTTGCTAGTCGTAGATGGCTTGTGCTTTAGTATAGCTTGCCCCGACATCTCTAGCCTCTTGATTAATTTTCGAGGACGAAATTCTTTTAAGGAGAGTAGAGTTGTCACTCCCATTTTTTTGTTATACGTATTTTAGTGTACGTATACGTATTTTGATCTGTATTTTATTTTACTGTATTTTCGTATTTCTTTATGGCTTGCCTTGATGTATATTGACTGGGGTTGACCTTGGGTTGGTTTGGTCCAACTTGACTTGCTTTGGATGGCTTGGTTTGGTTTATTTTGATTGTTGGTTCAACATGTTGAACCATTCCCTCTCTTTATAAAATCCAACCACCCTTTTCTCTCTCTTCATTACTTCCATTCATTTCTTCACCTTCTTCTCCATTACTCTCCCACCAACCTAGAGAGCTTAGGCAAGTGTAATCTTGCTTTATGATGGATCTTAGATTTTATTGTTCCATTATCTTTCTCTCTTGATTCTAAGCCTCTTTAGAACTTGGAGTTCTTGGGTTAGATGAAGGGATCTTTGTAGATCTAAGTTTGTGTCATTTTTGGTTTTATTGGATTTTAATCTATCAAACTTTATTATTTTCATGTTTTAATTGTTCTATGTTGTAGAGTATTCGATTTTACCCAATTTTAACCTTTAAAAAGTTAGATTTCGACTTGTTTGGAGTAAGTTATGGCCAAAGCAAGTTTTGGACATCTTCTATGTTCATCTGTCCTGGTTCTGACAGGGACGATGAATAGTGCCGCATAGTGCTGGCCGTATGGATGTATAGTAATGGCCGTATAGTGCTGGCCGCATAGATACATAGTTTTGGCCGCATAGTGCCAATCTGCATAGCTGCATAGTGTCTGGCCACATAGTGCCAGTCCGCATAGCTGCATAGTGCCTGACCGCATAGTGCCATTCTGCATGGTTGCATAGTGCCTGGCCACATAGCTGCATAGTATTGGCCGTATAGATGCATAGTATTGGCCACATAGTGCCATCCACATAGCTGCATAGTGCATGGCCGCATAGTGCCAGTCCGCATAGCTGTATAGTACCTGGCCGCATAGTGCCAGTCCGTATAGATGCATAGTGCCTGGCCGCATAGTGACTATTTTGGCTATTTTTTGGCTATTTTATGTCCTATTTGGCTGATTTGTGGCCAGAATTTTCTCCAACTTCCAACATGAAAGTTATAGATCTTTTTCTTGGCTTCAAGAATATATTACTAGCTATTTTATGCAAATTTCTCTCATTCATGATAATGTAATGATAAAATACGATAGCGGCCTGTTAAGGCACACTCTTAACAAGTAACATAACATGATAGTGGCCCGTCGTGGCGCACTCTTGACAAGTAACATTGACATGATAATTCTTGATGGTGGTCCGTTGTGACGTACTCTTGACTTGATAAGTAACCTAACATTATGATCTTGATATGTTGTTGAGACGGCTATCTTGACTTGCTAAGTAACTCTTGTGACATCGTAGGTGTTTGTGCTTGTATAAGCTACATGTCTCATCTGCATCATGTCTAGGACATGGATTCCTGGTTACCACGGTCAGGGATTCATACCGAATCTGACTAGGTTAATGACAAGATTGATCAAGTAGTCCATGAAGAAATTTTCCAGCTACAGGCAGTCCCATTATCTGGACGCTTTAATTGGACTTGTAGTCTGCCGTCGAGGAGAGCACATTTCCAGCACACTGTCATGTGTTGCACCCCCAAGTTACCTAATCCAACTCTCTCAACTTACAACTGGATAAACTGGATTAAGTCTACAGGGCTTGTGGCTGTTGGAACATCTTATTACATCTTGCTAGTAATTAGGCTTGTGATAACCCTAGTTAGTTAAAGTATCAAGCCGTACTATTTGCTTGGTCGTGAATGTTGGCTGGAGTCAAATCCTGTCTAGTCTTGTCTAGATCCAGTACATGGCTATCTCATGACATGCTTGTTCACGCTTTACTCTTAGCATTAAATGGCTAGAGATCCGGTTCTGTTCAGGCGAAGGTTACAACCCCAGTCCTTATTTGGTTTAAGGATTATAACCTGGCTTCCGGAATAGTTTCTCGTCCTCTCGTCATTTGTTGCCTTATTTACATTTCATGTCTTCTTGTTATTATTCTTGTTTTTGTTCTGATATGCTGGTTTTAGTTCTTAAGTGAAGCCTCCCTTGTGGCACTTGCTCTTTCTGGGGTCTGACCCAGCTGGTTTTGTATGGCCAGATTTTGAAGTTGCACCCGAGGATCTTCCAGCCTTCCAGCCAGATGGTGAATACTAGACGCAACCCTAGCAACGAATGGATTTTATTTTGCTCTTCCACTTTATTGTAAAATTATTCTTTTGAGGCGTTTAGCCGCCGAGCAAGTGTTAACTCGTGTTAAATACTTTACTTACTGTGTGCCTACGGGCTGTAACATGATTAACAAATCCTAAGGTTGATTATGTATGACTAAAACTCTTGCCAGTACTCGTATTTTGTACGACTAGCTTCATAATCATCTGTATATGAAATGTATGGGATGCCTTACTATTGAATTTCTGATGGTCTAATATCTTGTAATTATTATTACCTGCTTGAGATTGAGACATTAGGCTTGTTCCTGACTATAAGAGACTGATGGCTTGTAGATAAACCCTTATACATCTAGACAGCTGTGACCGTATATCGAAGTGGATTACACTTCTATATACGTAGCTGGTTGTGTCTGTCCCCTGCTCTCCAGTATTCTGGTTCTGGGACATGACAGGAAGCGTCGCACGAGACTTGCTGCACCCGTCGACGAGGGCGTCGACGAAACAGGTGGAGGAGAATGTTACGCACAAAAGTTTGCACCCCACCGAGACGAATTTGCATAACTCTCTACGGACCGGGGTTACGCGGAAAGTTTCCAAAATATTCTAGAAGATGGCGGAATGCGGAAGTCTTTAGAAGATAATGGATCTCTCCGCAAGGTCCAAGATCGTTCTAGGCAGCCCAAGATCCTTCTAGATGGTCCGAGAAGTTTCTTTTTATGTTCTTAGGGAATAATACTGGAATATGACGTTCCAGTCATGGTAGGAAGAATAATCTCTGAAATATTCTTTCCAGAAGTTTCCTTGTAAAGTTCTATGAGCCATTATAAAAAAGGGGGAGGGCTTATTTGTTCCTCACCACCCAAAGTTGTAGTCTTTTCTAGTATAGTGAAGTTTTCAAGCTTCCAATCTCTCTCTCTCTCTCTCTCTCTCTCTTGTGATCCACCAGTTTTTCAATATCGCCTTAGCGATCTAGCAAAGCGGGTTCGGAAAGACTTGCACGAATCTTCGAGAAAGAAGATAGTGCGCTGCACGGGTCGATGTGTAGCAAAAAATACTAAGTCCGTAACATGTAGGTAAGGATGACAATGATGCAACTTGTAAGTTGGAAGGTGAGAAGGTGATCCTATCCTAACAACAATACACCTAATCAAATCATAAAGGATTTAAAAGAATAAGAATAATGTTGTTTATGTCACAGCTCATTGTTGCCAATGCGGCACGCTACAATCGCTCCAGCCGCATCGAAGTTTCTTTGCTGGCCGCGTTAAATAATTTGAGCTGCTTTTTTGCAAATTGGTCCTTTACTAATAGCATGTTAGTTCTTGTGAAATTATGTCCTTATAGTAAATCATGTCTTGATATTTAGGGATCTACTTTGGCTTTATAAATAAAATCATATCTTCCAAAGGATTCTTTTCTCAATGAAATTTGAGGTTGTATATTTCAATAATATATTAACAAAATTACCATAGTTTTTATATAATAAACGATAAGGTTAGTTGAAAAAATTAGAATAATTATTTAAAAAAAATTGTTGAATAACACATATTGCCGTTAATAATAACAAAATATTCCTTTTTAACTAAATTAGTTTAATGAGGGACTCATCATTCCCAATTTCTATAAAAACTTGCTACCATTTCATATATTTGTAAAAAGTTATTAAAATTAAACATGGGGAAAATATATGCAAAAACCCAATTATCTATACGCCAGGTCGCATGGCATGAACAAGCAACAACAACAACAACAAAAAAACAAACGGATAAAGTTGAAGGCCACGTGGTGGACAAGTAGCCGACCAGGCTGTACAGAGGCACCAGACGAACGCCACCATTATTATGAGTCAGCAACAAAACGGGTGGGCCCCACCCGCCATTGCCAGAGCGCCAACGACCACCCCCAATTTATAATTAGGGTTTCGGAAAAAAATTAATGGCGAGAAAATCAACCAAACCCTAACCTTAACCTTAATTCGGAACGATGGGTGAGGAATCGGAGTCGATGATCCCGTCGGAGTCTGTGGCAGTGCTGGACTTCGACATGCTCTGCGCCTCCGTGGCGCTCCAGAGCTTGAACCGGAAGGAAGTGGAGGAGGAGGAGGCGGCGGAAGTGGGCGGAAGTGACTTCCGGGGCGTCCAGAGGATGTGGGAGGGGGAGGTCCTCGACTGCGTTGACGACCGCCGGATTTCTATCCAGGCCGCGTGGTGAGAATTTTGGTTCTCTTTTTTTGTGGGGAAACTTTGGGGGGTTTGATTGCAAATGGTTTTAATTTGCAAAAAATTGGTTGCAGCTGCCCGTGCTATAGGTTTGGGAGGAACATGGGGAGAGCCGGCCTTGGCCCTTGCTTCCTTCAGGTGATAAAGATTGTTTCTTTGTCGAGAATACGATCCCTTACTATTGTGTTTCATCTCTTTTGTACAGACACGGATACGAGATGATAGGGACATCGGCGACACCGCATTGATTTTTGGTAGCAAGAGACCTATTTTTTATATGTCCTCCCTTCCTAGATTTTACTTGGCCAATTTTTGGTTTTTAATCTATCTTGCACAGACATGAACACGGTAAGGCACGATGCTGACCCGGTGCCACAGACACATTCATTTTGGCATGTCCTATGCAACACGGACACGGTACCAATTTTCATAGATGTCCGTGCTTCAGTCAATTTTGAGTTTAAATCTATGTCTGGTAGACAAGAATATGAGAAGACATGATACTGGTTTGGTGATAAGGAGACGGCATTGATTGTCTTGTGTCCTTGTGTATTCGGAGTGTCCGCCTCCTACTTCTTAATACTCCAAAATTTAGAATCGAACTGCAAATGTGCCCTTTTTATAAATTATAGAGTGAATGAATGAGAAGTTAGACATTGGTATGTCTTTTGCCTCTTTGGTGAATATAGTTCTTTTTTGGTGGATGGTGTGTTTAGATTAGGATTCTTGATAGTCTAGAATATGGAAATTGAATTATGAGCTGAAATGTGAAGCAGGATACTTGCATTAGCCACAATGATGATAAAAATGAAATATTGTGGACGATCATAGTTGGTTTTTTGTTCTTGATCATTATTGGATCCTAGAATTAGACATGATGAGGTTTACAATCCTATTGATTTATAGCTACTGAATAAAGATGAGAAACACCTAAATTAGACTTGTTTTTATTGAAAATGCACCTAGGGAAGAAGCTTAGCCCTAAGAGGTGGTGCCTACTTCAGCAAGACGTGCATGCTACTTTTCTTGTGACAAGTGCAACCTTATCCAAGGTACCAATAACATCACCGATCCTCCTCATATAGGGTTTAAGTGCCGATGAAGCTTCCTTGTTTTGCTCCAAATAAGTGACCTGAAACAAAGACATTAGTTTCTAGGTCGAGGGCCTCTGATTTTCTTCTTATTGTACATGTGGCTTGGTTTATTCAAGCGCACACCTCACTTTTGCATTTTGTTCCTAGACCCAAAAGGGCCATGGCATCAAAGTGCGGTTTTCACTTCAGACAACTATGATTAGACCTGTTGCAAAATGTTTAATGTTGTTTATGTCCCGTAACCCTCTAGTTTCTTCTTCATCATGATTAGACCTGTTGCAAAATGTTTAATGTTGTTTATGTCCCGTACCCCTCTAGTTTCTTCTTCATCTTTCATAATATTGCTTACAAATGGTTATGTACCAATTGTACAATTTCAACATGTGATGCCATGTTTTGTAGGAAACCCTTGCTTAAAAGTGCTCACATGTCTGCACCACTAATCCTTGTCCAGTTCCTATATAGCAAGTACAATGATGTAAAATCTGTTTCCGTTGGAGAAGTTTGAAGTCCAATACTAAAACAAAATGAATAAGTCTTGCAGAATTGATAGGCATATAGACATGCTCCTTCTTGACTCTGTTATTTACTTTCACCAATGCTTCCTTGACTTGCTAACCTTGCAAGACTTTTTACTATGATATATGCTTACAAATCTAAAGAACTTACTTTCTGTTAATCCCCCACATCTTGTACTCATTTACTCTCAGAAGGACCCGGGTTATAGTAACTTGCTTATCTCGCTGGGATGCTCTTGGTATGGCTTAGGACTGTGTTTTTGGAAGTATGTTGACCATCCTAAATCTTCAAATATGTGATCTGGTTTATCTAAAAGTTTGGTAAAGAGAGAATACCATCTTTGTGGTGCCATCTTTAACTTCACTCGGTACCATTCTCATCAAGTTTCTTGAAGCAGGTTGACATATAGAGAAACTTCCCTCAAAAGTATGATTAGTTTGGTTGCCCTCATCAGGCCCTGGAAGGGCTAGATGGTCTTCATGTCTGTAAGTTTGTTGTTTTAAAGGACTACAAATATGTCAGATTTGTAATCTGCTTTAAATTGAAGTCATAAATAGTACTGATACGAGAGAGAATTTCTAAATTTCATTTCACTTTTTTCCCTTTTATATATATTTATTGATGGGATCAAGAAGTGTAGTTTAGCCTCTTTCTAGAATGATTAACATGATGGTGAAATTGACTTTACATTTGATTCCTATAACATTCTCCGTCACAAGATCACTATCACTAGCTACAACATCTGTACTCGTGCTTCTTCTTCTTCTTTTTTCTGTGCCTTAATGCTTCACTCTCTAGTCCTTTTTATTCAACATCACGTGTCTTGTCAATTATCCAATTTGTTAAGTGGTTAGTCATTGAAATAGACTGCCAGTTTCTGCTATGATCCCACACAAGTTGCTGCTTAGTAGAAAAATACAACATTATCAATCTTTATTCTGACTTCTGAGTCAGAATATGCATGAATTTGCAAATTCAGTTTTGAAATTACAGCTGAGAGTATGAGATGTACATTTTACCGTGCACATTCAAAAGGTTCTGCTTCATCCCTACACTTCATCTCTATCTGATTGCTTAAGCTTGCATCCCAGGTTACTTCTATGTTAGTACTCGGCTACCCCCCATAGTATAAGTGACATGCGATAAATATAACCAACTAATTATTGCCACAAAGGCGATAAATCGATAAGATGCAACATCCACTTGCAATATGTAATGCTTTCACAAATTACATGTGCACTTAACCAATAGTTTGAGCTCCTTATACTGTTAATAGTTTACAGTATCGCACGATTCCGATACGATGCAGCCGAGAGCGATATGGTTTGGCATGCCCTAGACCGCTACCGCTATTAACCAATAACGATGTTGGGGGTCTCTTTCCAATCAATTCGGCAGATAAATTTGAACGAAAAAGACAAATGAACAAAAATGTAAAAGCATAGTAAGATTGTAAAAGCATGTAAATGAAGAAATCTTATTTATTGCAAGTAAACCAATCATTAAGGGTGACTATTATTTTATTTAATTTTAATACTACTAAAGAACAAGACAAAAAATACTTAAAACTATTAATTATAAAATATATTTTTTTAATTTTTTAAAATTTTAATTTTTTTTAAAAAATTTTAAATTTTTTTTTAAAATTTTTAGTTTTTTTTTATAATTTTCTACTTTTCGATACCAAAAATATGACATTTTAATCTGAAACCGTCAATAGTGCCAATAGTGAGGATCCAGATACTCATGGAAATGGTCTCTGATCTGAAATTCGCCATTGTGCTTGTGCTTTCATTTTTTGTGAGACGTTTGACATTTTTGTGCCCCATACAAAGTAGCAGCCAACTTTGAAGCCTCAGAATTTTCCATTTTCTCTAAAACAACAACCATAAAGCCTTTATCCCAACTTTTTGGGATGGTTGTTTCAATCCCTTTCTTCTATTCAGCTCTTCCATTTTCTCTGATGATTCATGCAAATGGATGACCTATTATTGAGGTCGAGCAATGATTTATCTATTCTAGTTTGTCTTGGCATATTTTGAGATTTTGAGTGGGATTCACCATATCGTTTTTCTGTTGTTGTGAATTAATAATGCAGTTTCCTAACTAAATATAGTTCTAGTTTCACCTGCAAAACAAACCCTAGTTTGAATCTACCATTATAGCCATCTACCTAAGAATGCTACTAGTATATGCTTTTTAATTGGATAGTTATGTTCCATTTTAAGATTTGTTCAGGGATGAACCGCGAAGAATATTGTTCTTAGAAATATGTTTACGACTTTACGTTCCGTGTCAAGTTAATATTTAATATACTTTGGTAATGATTTGCTGCTTCATGATTACTGCATTCATGTTTTCTGTAGATTAATTTCAAATGTCTTGAAAATGTCTGTAATTTGCTTTCTCTGCCTAACAACTATATTTAGCACCTTAACATGCTTTTATCATCTTACTGTAGATTACTTTCAAATGCCCAGTAAATGTCAGTAGTTTGCTTTCTGTACAGAACGACTATATGAAATTTAGCGCCTTAACATGCTTTTATCATCTGATTGAGCATTCTGACACATTTAATTGTTTATCTATGCAGGGCTCTATCTATTCCTCCTTTATGGTAGTAGTTCTGTTCAACTTTATTGCTTTTGGAGTCACAAAGAAACACTGCTTCTTTTACATGGGACTTGCTTCCATCATTTTATTTGGATCGTATATGGGTTATTTTCGCACTAGGATCAGAAAGCAGTTCAACATTAGGGTACTCTCTCTCTCTCTCTCTCTCTCTCTCTCTCTCTCTCTCTCTCTCTTATATGGAAATTGCTTCCATCATTTCATTTGGATCGTATATTGGTTATTTTTGCATTAGGATCAGAAAGCATTCAACATTAGGGTTCTCTCTGTGTGTGTGTTAGCCATCAGCCCGAACTGAATCCAGGCCTAACTGAGGCCACACGGACTAGTCCAGGCCAAAGCTTCAGTCAAACAGGTCCGGCTTGTCCCAATCATTTAAGCCTGTAAGAAAGGGGATCTGATGTCAAGTAGTTGCGCGTGCAACACTGGAGTGTTATTTTATTTTTGTTTGATGAAAAGGTAAATAACTGCATGTAGTTTGTGACATTTGAATCCATACTTCTTACCAGAAATGAAAACATACTAGCACTAGGCATTTTTGAAAGTTTTATGGCATTTTTGAAAGCACTAGGCATTTTTGAAAGTTTTATGTCAGTAGGCATTTTTGGAGTGTTATTTCATTGGCTCTATCTATTCCTCCTTTATGGTAGTAGTTCTGTTCAACTTTATTGCTTTTGGAGTCACAAAGAAACACTGCTTCTTTTACATGGGAGTTGCTTCCATCGTTTTATTTGGATCGTATATGGGTTATTTTCGCACTAGGATCAGAAAGCAGTTCAACGTTAGGGTACTCTCTCTCTCTCTTTCTCTCTCTCTCTCTCTCTCTCTCTCTCTCTCTCTCTCTCTCTCTCCTTTTATATGGGAATTGCTTCCATCATTTCATTTGGATCGTATATTGGTTATTTTTGCATTAGGATCAGAAAGCAGTTCAACATTAGGGTTCTCTGTGTGTGTGTATGTGTGTGTGTTGGCCATCAGCCCGAACTGAATCCAGGCCTAACTGAGGCCACACGGCCTAGTCCAGGCCAAAGCTTCAGTCAAACAGGTCTGGCTTGTCCCAATCATTTAAGCCTGTAAGAAAGAGGATCTGATGTCAAGTAGTTGCGCCTGCAACACTGGATTGTTATTTTATTTTTGTTTGATGAAAAGGTAAATAAGTGCATGTAGTTTGTGACATTTGAATCCATACTTCTTACCAGAAATGAAAACATACTAGCACTAGGCATTTTTGAAAGTTTTATGTCATTGGCAGAAGAAGACTCAGCCCAGTAAAGTTTACTGGTTCCAGTTCCAAGTCTGACCTCTTCCAAATATAGCCCAGAACCCCGGCCTCTAATATATGTGGATCAGACTGAAGTTAGCCAATTGCAAGTCTGGCCCATTCCAATTGCTAGCAAGCCTTGTGACCTCCTTTGTCTAGCTGCTTGGTTTTATGATCTTACAGTGTCAAATAATATTTTTGCCCTGCCTGATAGTGATATCTGCTATCTAGTGCTGGGGCAAGTCTGCTTTATGTTTGCCTTGTTGCCTTTGCTCCTCGTGTCCCATCAAATCAGAATTTGATGTGAAGCTGTCTTGTGCTGAAGCTATTAATCCTCACTGTTATTGTTACTAAGTGTGGGTTTGGGATTGTTTAATGCTTATCATGGCTGCATCTACTTTTTTTTTTGTTCTGGAAAGCAGTACCTGAAGCTGTTTGGTATGCTTGGTAACAACGGCATTTCAGAAATCTTTGGAAAGCAAGTTCAACTTTGGGCAGCTTTTGAAAGCAGCTTAAGCTGCTTCTTCTGCTGTTTTTTGAAAAGCTACAACAATGCCAAACTAGGTTTAAATATGATGTATTAAGGCGGCCACTGTAATTGTTAGTTGAAGCTGCCACCTAATCTTATTAGCACTTGCAGACCAAGTCCTATTAGCTTGCGGCGAATGCTTTATGTACGCACTGACCTTTCTTAATTTTGCTTGCAGGGTACAGATAGTTATGTAGATGACTGTGCTCATCATCTCATCTGTCCTTGCTGCACACTTTGCCAGGTCATTCCAAACCCTACTTCTTATTTGTTGAAAATGATAAGCTGTTGATTCCTTGGTTATCATGGGAATTCATAAGTCAAATGCAATAGTTATTGAATGGAGCAGGAGTCTAGGACACTAGAGATGAACAACGTCCAAGATGGGGTGTGGCGTGGCCGTGGTGACACAATTTGCATTGGAAGTTACGGGGAAGGAAACAAGGAGTTCACTGCCTTGCATAAGCCATCTTTGGTGGCGACAAGATCGCCTGAGCTACTCAGCATGGAGAGAGCATTGAATGGAAGTCATCACTCATGGGATGTGGATGCGGGGCATACGAAGCCTCTGGTATTGGAGCAAACAACAGAGCAAGTCTAGAAGATTGTCAAGTAACTATTTGTCGTCACCTCGAGATCTAACCATATCGAGCCTCACAGAAGGATTTTAAGCTTCGTGATTGGAGCGCAGCAGTTCCTGTACAGTGGTTTTAGGCTAGCTACTGTTGTGCCAAGGTTGTCTGAAGAAATTGTAAGCCTGTGTTGTATATTGTATTCATCAGAAGAGTTCGGGGAGGGGCAAAAAAAGTGCCCCATATCCCTAGATATTATCGATCAGCGTAGCATTTGTGCTTAATTGTACAGATTTCCATTTCATTTCCTGTTGTAGTGCATGTTGATCTCCGCATATTTTCCCTTCTCCGTCAGCAGCAAGAAATAGTTACAGAAAAACTAGATAAAATTGTAGAGGGAGAGAGGAAGTAAATGTACTAAGCAGCTTACATCATTCAGGGCAAAATAGTAATTTTAAGTTTCACGAGAACCTATATATCTATACAAAAACAATAATGCTAAGTCTACTACCAAATGTTTACAATCCACTTATAACTACTCACCCATTTGCTGACATGTGGGCATGTCAGCAAATGGGTGATTGGTTGTAAGTGGGCTGTAAGCATTTGGTTGTAACTGTAGCATTACTCATACAAAAATGCTAAGTTTACCTCATCCAGGGCAAAATAGTAATTTTAAGTTTCTACCACTGGGCTTACAATCATTTTACAATCGCCTAGGGATGACACTTGCTAATTGGGTCCTCTCTCCCCCTTACCATCCCACTAGGGGTGAGCATCTGTTCAGTTCGGTCCAAAACCGAATCAATTTCAAAACAACCGAATACAACCAAATTGATATTAAAAACAACCGAACCGAACCATTTTTCACAGGAATTGAACCAAGCCATATAAAATTTCGGTTCGGTTCGATTTTTTTCGGTTGGGTTGAATTTATTGATGGGTTGAATTTTTATAAAATATTTCTTCTAAGTCCTTTTTAAAAAATTATTTACCAGAAAATAACTAATAAAGGTAGTTCACACTATTTATAAATTTACACAAGCATATCATTAAATGACAATCACATGATTGCTAAAATGTCAAAATATTATCTACATTCAAATTACAAAGATGAATATAAATACAACTTTACAATTTACACACAACATTATTGTAACTGCCTGTTTTCAAAATTTAGGGAAAAATGGTAATTTTGGCATTTTTAGGGATTGAAATTTTTATTTAATTTTATTATTATTTGGGGATTTTTAGAGTCGGGTTCGAATTTTAGCTCATTTCGACTTGTATCAGGGACCCGGGGTAGCTTAGACTCTGATCGGGATCCAAACTTAAGTTAGATATGGCCCATAAAATCCCACAAATTAGTCTGGTACCTTTAGACAATTTTTCCGTGACTTAATCGGTCAATTTGCAGATTTTAACTTGGTTTTTCCGACCCCGAAAAATTGTTTAAGTTAATTTTGACCTAGAGGAGGCTTGGAGGGCATTTTGGACATTTGCCAAAGCCCCCAAACCTCCCATACATGGCCGGCCAGCAGCAAACACTCCCTCTCTTCTTCCCATTTCAAGAAAAACTCTCTCTCTCTTCCTTTCTCTCATTCTACAAAGACCCCTTTCTTTTCCCTTTGGACTTTAAGCTCCAAAGTAAGTCAAATCTCTTCCAATCTCTTTCATTACTCTAGATCTCTCCTAATCTTGGTGCTAACCCTTGTTTATCTCTTATTTGTGATTTTTATCTAAGTAGAACCTAGCATGGAGGGGTTGGAGGCTTAGATTTGGCCCTTGACCCAAAAAGAACCAATTTTGGGGCTTTTCCTTGGGATTCCAACTCCCAAGAGGTAAACCATAACTCTAACTCTTGTAATTACTCCTAATTAATATTATTTGCATATTAGAGGATACCCGAGGCATAGGACAACCCATTAGAAGAGGTTTGGACCCCATTGGACTCAATTCGGGACTTTCAGGTTAGGTTTAGTGCCAATTTTGGGGAAAAATCCTAAATTGACATGTTTGGGTGTTACCCCTAGCCTAATTAGATTAGTTTGGGTGAGATGAGGCTAGGTACGTGTCCATATTTGGATACATGGGGTCGTTTTGAGAGAAATCATAAAAATAGGCTTTTTCGGGATTTTCGGGTTCCAACACACGGGTGACTTTTTGCACCGACACTAGAATCGGCAAGTTAATACTTAGAATAGGTTCTAATCATTATTTAGAACTCGTGGGTAGAGTTTGGGTCGAATCCGGATAGGTTTGGTGTCCGTATCACGCGGTATCGCGAATCGGACACCCCAGAGTCGCCAAAATGGCCATTTGGCCATTCGGGCCTCGTTTCTCGTTTCCGCTCGCGTGCACGAGTTAGATTTCTTGTGTGGGGCACGTGTCTAGTCCCTAGAGGGTAGAATTTGCAAGGATTGGGTATTCGGATAAGGTTTTGGGTCGTTTTGGTGTATTTTGTATATGTATATGTTAGTGCGAGTGTTGCGTGGATGTGTGCTTGTGTGCATAGATAATGAGAGTGGGGGGAATAGATTGTGTGTGTTGGTTGTGGAGGATGTGTGTGTGTGCGCTAGTGTGGATGAGAGTGTGGTGTGAGATATATATATATATAGATAAATAGATATATAGGTAGATAGAGGGATGAATGAATGAATGGATGAAGGGATGAATGAATTATAGAGGAGTTAGAGGGGAGGGGCTGTTGCCCCCCACTTCACAACAGCAGCAACATGCTATTTTTAAACAGCAGTAGGGGCAGCAGCTGTAGCTGCTACAGCAGCAGAAGTTGGGGGCTGTAGGGCAGCCCCCATGGCACCCATTTCACCCCCCTCCTTGCACCCATTTAACCCCCCTTTTTAGCCCCTTTTTAGCCCCCTTTAAGCCCACTTTTTATTGGAAGATAGTAGGTAGTTAGTGAGTAGTTTAGATTGAATTAGAGAGAGTTATATACTAGTTAGAAATCCTAAGTTATCTAAGATGTTAGATGTTAGGATGTTAAGCTAAGTTAGTATGTATTAGGATATCTAAGTTAGTGTATATTAGGATATCTAAGTTAGTGTTTAGATATCCTAATATGGTTAGTATATATATATATATATATATATATATATATATATATATATATATATATATATATATATATATATATAAAAGTTATTTGATAGATATTAGATATTGGATAGGTAGATTCTTGGATATCTTGATATCCAAGATAGAGGGTATCTTGGATATTCAAAATACGGGATATCTTGAGGATATCAAGATAAGTTAGTTAAGGTAGGTATCGAGATACCAAAGGTATTGGTAAACTTTCTAGGATACCTAGAGACTAAGGTATTGGGTAGAGACTAAGGTATGGGTTGGGTATTAAGATACGGGTTTAGCTAGGCTAAGGTATTAGTGCCTAAACCAAGATATTGGTTTCGGAATACAAGATTGGCCTAGATAATAGGATGTTTACCTTTTTAACAAATAGGGTATCAAGATACCATGGTACGGTATCAAGATACAAGGGTAAGTGTTAGAATACCTTGGTAGGGTATTGAGGGGTACGTAGAGTGAGGGTAAATTAGGCAAGGGTATTGGTTAGAGGCCAAGATAAGGAGATTTTTACCCTTTTTGACTTTTATGTATCAAGATACCGTGATACGGTATCGAGATTCAAGGAGAGGGTTTAAATACCATAATAGAGAGTGGGGGGAAGCTTAGAATGAAGTAGGAAAGCCTAGAGTGGGAGTTAGAAGCAAAAGTGAGATTTTGCCAAGATAATGGGTAATTAGACAACATGGACCGTAAGATGGACTGGATGTCCACTTTACCTAGGTAACTTGGTAGGTAATGTTAGTGTAGGTTAGTATCCTACTACCCTAGGGAGCACGGGTCAAAATACCAAGCGTAGGTAGGCTAACTTGATATTCACCTAGGCTAGAAATTTACCTTAGAAAAGGGTAAATTAGGATATTGGCCTACGGCCAAGATTTGAGTTTCGAAGTCCAAGATGGACTTGGATATAGGTTGTAAGGGTTGGTAATGATTAGAAATAGTCGCCTAGATCTAGTCTTGACCTCGGTTGACCACGGTTGACTTTTTAGACCAAAAGTCAACTATGGGTCAGCACTTTACCCAATTTAGTCCCAAATTCCATTAAACTTGACCAGTTGACCAAAAGTCAACTATTAGTCACCAGTGACCTAGGGTTGACCCAGAGTTGACCTAGAGTTGACCAGAGTTGACCCGTTGACCAAAAGTCAACGGTAAGCCAATTTTCGACCTAGTTTGATTCGGATTGACTTCCAATGTCCTCTTATGACCAAGGTTGACCTATCTAGACCTATCTTGACCTAGTATGACTTTGTTAGGTCTAATATGACTTAGATTAATCCTGTACCATCTAGTTTGACCTTGGTTGACCTAGATTGACTTAGTTTGACGTGTCTTGACCTATTTTGACTCAGTATGACTTAATTTTACTTCCAAACCATTATATTGATACAGTATTCCATCTATAGGTCCTCGAGGCACTGATCTTGGACTCAGTCGACTTATCCATCATAGTACAGGCGAGTACATTCTCTGATAATATTTCTGTTTTATGATATCGTCTTTGTTTCTAGTATTTAGTATAGATTATCCTTGTTCTCTTGACACATTGTTCACACGGATTGATATTTGTCTGGATCCCGTCATAAGATGTTATTCCTCTTATATATGGTATACACTGGGCAAGTCTTCATTGTTTATTGTTCATTGTATAGATACGATTCCTGTGTAGGCTCGCGACCTCCTCAGAGAATATGTATCATGACGTGTCATGACTGGATCCACTATATTAGTCAGGGATGGGGGTGTTAGCGTAGATATGTGATCAATACCCCATGGTATTATATTGTATCATCATTGTATCACTATAGTATTCTCATTGTATAGTGTTAATCATACACTCACGTATGATTAGCCAGGCCAAACATTGTATCAAGTTCTAAGCCGATCACATGTTGAAACTAATACTAAACTCACATAGATATAGTTCAAGATTGTTGTACATGATTTATACTGTTTTTCTGTTCTTACATTCAGATTACAGCCTTGACATGCCTTATCATGATTCATGTACACATTATTTACTTCGTAGATTCTCTCTATTTACTGCTACATTTTCAATATCGTCTAACTAGAATTATTATTTGAGATTTGTGCTCGTTCCATCCTGACTAGATATGTTGACAAAATTTTACAGATTGTGGCGAAGAGGATTGTCCTACCTAATACGGTCCGGTTGACGTAGTGGGCGTAGACTTGGAGACCTTGGTTCAGCAGGGCTTAGCTCCACCCGACGAGCCTCTAGCTTAGTTTAGTTAGACTAGACATTTTGGACTGGACCTTGTCTCCAGCTTACTACTTGTTATTATATTATATTTTGGGATTGTATTAGAGACTTGGACTTAGACTTGTATATTATTTGTGATGGACTTGACAGGTTATATTTTATAGTCTTGTTGTCTTTATCTTTTAGTCTTTACTTATTATCTTAGAGTTGTGATTGAGTATTCATATATTATCATTGTTTGTCCTCCGTTCGGAGTTGACCATATTCTCGACAGGTTTTGATATTATATATAAACTGTTGTTAGAGTAAAAAATCTACAGCGTTCCACGCCGTTTCTACGGTGAGGGCTGGGCGTTGTTACGTACACGTGCCCTTATAGCGGGTGCGGGTCGTGACAATTATACATTTATATTCATACTATACAACTTTACAAATGAAAATTAAACTACTCTAAAATATTACACAACTTATATATATATATATATATATATATATATATATATATATATATATATATATATATATATATATAAAATCACCATGTTCCAATATGTTGATGAAAATAAACAAAACCACTAAATGTTACTGAAATGAGGGAAAGGTAGGAAGCAAAGCAGCCATTGTGAACACCAACAACACATGCCATAAACCAAGACTTGGGTTCCAATCCTTCTTAAAGGATGTTGTACACATTATCTCACGGTGATGCTAAGACCCAAAAATTCTTCCAAAAAATAGCCAGATACACACCAACCCCTTTGCTTCTCTTCCTTACTGTCATGGAGATCACGAAGAAATAGAGATCAGAAATTTACCTGTAAATCTAGAACAGGCCAACAGAAATCTGCAGATCTGAAAAAATAAATAAGAATTTAAACCCTAGCATAAACCTACACATCATCTGGATCTTAAAAAAAAAGCAGGACTTCGAAACTATATATATGAAAAAACAATAATTTCGACACACAAGAACAAAATATATCTAACAAATAACTTGTTGTAAATAACAGATAAAAAAATTAATGATGAAAGATGGAGAGAAGAAACCCTAAAAACAGATGATGCAAGAGAGAAAGAGGGCATAGGGCCAAGAGAGTCTCTCTTTGGGGAGATGAAGAGATTGAGGCGGCAGAAGCTTGGAGAGGAGAGAGTGCCGAGATACTCTTCGGAAGGGAGAAGTTTGAGGCAGCAAAAGCTTGGAGAGGAGAGAGAGTGCCGAGAGACTCTTTGGGAAGAGAAAAGTTTGAGGCGGCAGAAACTTAGAGCATCTCCAACCCTATTGTGACTTTGGAAAAAAGTTAATGCCACATAGGAATGACAAAATTTTATTCAAAAGTTCTTCTCCAATGCAATTGTCAAGTCAATTGTGAAGCTTATGTGGCAAAAATTAAAGAAGACATTGTGAAGTTGATTGTCTTGTTCTACACAATGCACTTGACAATGTCTTCTCTTCCATGTCATCAATTATGAATAAAAAATATTAGAAAAAAGAAAGAAGATGAGTAGTTGTCTTAAAAGTTGTCTTGAAAGTTGTAAAAAATACTTTTTATTGTCTTCTCAATACTTTTGCATTGGAGAGAGTTTTTCTATCTCATTGTCTTTTGAGATATAATTTTGTCACATAAACAAGACATTGTCTTGTGGCTCATGCCACATAGGAGCTACCTAAGACTCACAACACTTAACAAGACAATAGGGTTGGAGATGCTCTTAGAGAGGAGAAAGAGTGTTAGGTAGGTTTAGGGTTTTTTTCCTTTTGTATACACAATGATTCGGTTTTCGGTTCGGATCTAATTTCGAAACCCAATCCGACAACCGATCCGATAACCGAAATATTTGAAACATAAAACCGAAATCCAAACCCTTTTATTAAAAACCGAACGGAACTTCAATTTCGGTCCGGTTCGGTTCGGTTTTCGGTTGAAAAACCGTTAATTGCTCACCCCTAAATCCCACATGTGGAGAGGAGATGCAATCATAAGCATGTTGTAAGGCATCTCCAATGGTGAATTCTAAAATTGAGTTTATATCATACTTGGCATTGCACTTTAAGAAAAATTATATCCTAGTTGGTAGAGTTTCTACATAAAAATTGTACACATAAAGAAACATTCTCCAATGGTTCTCCACTTCTATCCTATGTGAAAACAAATAAAATGATCACTTTAATGATGTAGGATCCGGTATGAGAGAGAAAATTTCTACGAGAATTTCTACATGTAGAAACTCACCCCTACATCAATGCCACATATGATAGAAGTTGGGATAAAAACCACCATTGGAAGATTTTTTTTTCTAAAATGAGTTTTTACCGTAGAAATAGGGAAGATAGAAATCCTCATTGGAGATGGCCTAAGAGCGTCTTTAAGAGAATCTTCAACTCTATTGTCTTGTTATGTGTTGTGATTCTTGTGTGGCATGAGACACAAAACAATCTCTTTCATAGGTTTGTCTAATTCAAAAGTATTGAGAAGAAATAATAAAAAAAATTCCAACTTCCAATGCAACTTTTCCTTTTCTTCCTTTTTATAAATATTTTTATAGAGCATCTCCAGCCCCTTATGAGTTTGGAAAAAAGTTGTTGCTATATTGGAATGACAAGTTCTCATTTAGAAAGTGCTTCTCTAATGCAAATGTCAAATAAATTATGAAGATGACATGGAAAAGATATTGTGAAGTTGGTTGTGGAGTTCTAGACAATACACTCGCAATAACTTTACCTCCACATCATCAATTATGAATAAAAATATTTATAAAAAAAAAGAGGCGAAGTTGCATTGTAAGTTGAAAAAAGTATTTTTTTAATTGTCTTCCCAATACTTTTGTATTGGAAAAACTTTTCTATCTCATTGTCTTTTGTGAATATAATCTTGCCACATATGGAAAACATTGTCTTAAGTCTCATGCCATATAAGAATCACAACGCATAACTGGACAATATGGTTGGAGATGCTATAACCCAATTGTGAGTTCAGAAAAAAGTTGTTGCCATATAAGGCTAATAAGTTTTCATTGAAAAGTCCTCCAATGCAAATGCCAAATAAGTTGTGAAGTTGACATGACATGATATGACAAAGGCATTATGAAGTTGGTTGTCTAGTTCGAGACAATGCACTTGACAATGACTTTATCTCCACATCATCAATTATAAATAAAAATATTTAGCAAGAAAGAAATGAGGAAGAAGTTGTGAAAGTTGAAAAAAAAAGTTGATTTTATTGTCTTTTCAATACTTTTGCATTGGAGAATATTTTTCTACTTTATTCTCTTGTGTGAATATAATCTTGTCACGAAGAAAAAAAAAATTTGTAACTCATGGTACATAGGAACCACATCACCTTACAAGACATTAGGGTTGGAAATGCTCTAAGCTAAATGACTGTAATTTGGGCATTGTTCATATCAATACTATTTTATAATAAGAAAAGTTAAAGCTTTGCTAAAAAATATTTGTTCCAAAAGTATCTTTCCCTATCTTTATTGAATAAAATTATTTATTAAATTTAATATGAATATTTAGGTAAATACATTAAGAAAAAAGTTAAGAGGTGATGTTGTTTGCTCTTTCCAATTAGTATGAAATACGTCTCTCTCTCTCTCTCTCTCTCTCTCTCTCTCTATATATATATATATATATATATATATATATATATATATATATATATATATATATACTTTCAGAGACGATGGATACGTCTCTCTCTCTCTTTATATATATATATATATATATATATATTATATATATATATATATATATATATATATATATATATATACACACACAAAAAAAAAAAAAAAAAATATATATATATATACACACACACACACACACGATGGATACATCTCTCTCTCTCTCTCTCTCTCTATATATATATATATATATATATATATATATATATATATATATATATATATATATATATGCTTTCAGAGACGATGGAGGCGTTTGGGGTTAAAATTTGGTGGAATTCCAATCACAAGCATCCCTTTGGAACCAATTCATGGCTGCTAAGTATCTGATGGGGAAGCACCACTCGGAGACAGAAGCTAATTGTAAAGCTTCTCATGTTTGGCGTCGGGTTATCAATGCTAGGCAGGTCGAGGATCCTCCCATTCATCAGCTATTAGGGGATGGAAACTCCAATCCCTTCATTGATAATTGGGCGGGCTGTGGACGGATTAGAAGAGATGATAGAAACGAGCACTTGGTTTCGATCAACCAGCTCTGGTTAATGGACGGAAGCTGGCACATATAGCTTATATTTAGCATTTTGACGAGGAGGTGGTGAAGGCAATCTGTGCTACTGATGCGGGGCTTCGGGGAGCGCACGATAAGCTGATCTGGACCCTTACTGTGGACAACAAGTTTGGCCTGACGTCGGCATGGAGCGTGGTTGGGAGGTGTTTCAATATAGACGTTCGTCGCTTCCAGGATCTGGAGCTCCTGTATACCGCGCAAGTGGAGCATCCTGTTGTGGTGAATGATGAAGGGGAAGTTTGTAGGTATTGGGGATCAGCCTGGCATCAGGGTGTAGCTGTTGTTTCGATAGAGACTTTTGAGTCTATCGACCACGTTCTGTCAAAGGGAAGTCTGGCGGTGGAGAGGGAGGGGGGGGGGGGGGGGGGGGGGGGGGGGGGGGGTTGGTGTATGACTGCTTCTTGTAGGGTGGATGGGCACGCGATGATGAGCCTCCTCCAGCGATGCTGCGATTGGTGGAACAGTCCTAGTTCGCATGTGAAGAACTTCATAGTGGCGGCAGTCATTTGGGTTCTATGGAAGAACCGTAATAAATCACGGTATGAGGGCAAAGGGATGCCGGAAACGAAGCTCATCGGGGACGCAAAGTGGTAGGTGAGCAAGGCTTTGGTTAAATGTAGGCTCATAAGTGAGGGGGGATCCAACAATTATCAGGCGGGTGTCACGCTCCGATCTCGGAGGATCAAATACTAGCCACTGGACATGATGCAGTACAAGTCTAGATTGTACTTGTACAAGGCAAAACCATTACAGTTCCTAATGTTTATCAGAAAACAAGTGCAACAAAACCAAGCAGATAAATTGAAGTCACACAAGATATGAAGAAACATATTTCTTTATTGATAATTGCAATGGATTACAAGACTTGCAGCGGAATGCAGAGTTTACAATCGATTACAAGACTCTTGAATAGCCAACTGAATATATACACTTGCCCTTTAGGCTGCAACCGAATATGCCGACTTCTTTACAATCAACTTGCCAATTTGGCTACAATCTCACTGGTACAACTGAGTTACACTGTTCCATACATTATGTCTCGTATAGCAGAAGATGTCGTCTTGCAAGAAGAGCTTCTGCACACCCATCCGATTCATCGATGCCAAGCACTGATCATTTTTCCATGCAAGAGCACATATAATATTGTCCACAACGTGGGTCAGTACATCATCAATGTACTAGCGAGCGGTGCTGACCCAACTCACCTAAGAAGACAACACTAAGTAATCGAGTTATAGAACATTATTAATAGTGGTATTTCTCGTTGCCTTAGTGTCAATTTTATGTTTATATCCGACAAGAAGTAAAGCATGCAAATCTCATAGCCAACATAATTTAAAGCATACAGTTATCAACCTTTGGTGATTATTATCCACGGTCGTGTAGCCATCCCTGTATATTTATAATACTTACTCAGCCTGCACAAGACATTGTTAGGAATAATATCATAATTCAATATAATAGTCACCATTCAAGTGGTTCTTACTAACAGCCGACATCCTTCACTGTAATTGAATAATAACTTACTCTGCTTGTATAAGACATCATTAGAGCTGAACCTATCTATATGAAGGTCACTGGCGACACGCTATCTTGGACCGTCTTCCTGGCGAACGGCTAACTCCGAATGGGGTGCGAATCCATAGGAGGCTTCCGAAACACCGTCCTACTACTTCAGCACCATGGGTATTTCGGCATCCTTTTAGTGGACGGTAGCAAGCTCTCACTTAAGTCCCGAATCTCGATGTTAGTACGTCGACACCATCCTTGTTTCCCCTAGGATGAACCGGATTTGTGGCCGCAGAGTACCGTTCTGGGAACTACCTTGTGCACAAGTTGTCCATGACCATGCAAGTATATGCAACTTATCTATGAAAAAATATATAATGCATGATAAGAAAAACTAAGTGCTTCAGCCACCATTCTCATTCGTATTGCCATCTTTCTCGTTCCAGGGTCTTGGCATAATCAACATTCTACATCGGCGACGGGATAATAGAATGTTGTTACCCATTTTCTTTCCCACATCTTTGATACCATACATCTTTCCAATCAAAACTCAAGGTACTCACCGTCCAATTCCTGGGACTTAGCATCTGTTTAGCATACGTTCATCGAGCTAAGGCTCGACATACTCACCGCCCAAGTATTTGGGACTTTTTCTTCACCTGTCATGTACTTTATAGCAACAACACGCAAGCCCATAATTTATCAATAGTACACAATAGTTTTCGTATCATGTGATTAATTATCTTTTTATTCTCTTTTCGACTTTCATGCAAGGTGTTAATCAGCAACTCAACGAGTGAACATAGCATACTATCCTTTTTATTAAGCGTGAAGCTAAAGGATCTTCGAAGGGTTCAACACTACTCACTTTTATAAGACGGTTTCCACCACGATCGCCTAGCCTTCCAAGCGATCATTCGCATATTTTCAAGTCCAACAAGGCTTTCTCGAACCAACCATCCATCATAAGGCATTTTGCGGGTCGGGGCACTATAATATGTATTACTTAGAAAAAGTTTTGTCCTCGAAACTTAAAATAAAACTCATCCTCATAACTTCAACAGAATTTATGAAACTTTCCAACGATCAACTTGTACTATTCAACATTTCTCTGTAATCTATCGATTGATTTCAAGTAACGTACCATCTCATCACGTTATCCCAACTTTGATTCAAAATAGTTTACCATCTTTGTTCTTTCTCCAACACTCGTACAATTCCTTAGCACATGATAATCCTCTCCTGTGACTTCGTTTGGATTCAGCGTACCACTTAGTTGGAATCGTACATATATTTTAGGCGTCCCAGAAATATATGTATTTCAGCCAAGTTCAGTGATAGAGAAAACGAACGAGCTACATGTATAACTTCATTTCCAATATTAGTAATTCCTTTCGAGCATCTCGTATAGTTCCAACTTGTTTATTTAATTCTTCCGCCAACCAAAAACACAATAGATGTTACCAATTCCAACTTGAGTAATTTTTTGCAGCCGACCAAAAAATTTTCAATGTAATTCCAACATAGTAATATCAAGTATCCAACGAATTCAGAGTTTCCTTTCAAGTTCATTGCATTCATGTCACCAAAGTTTGATAAAGCCCATAGCACATTTTTTTTCAACACCACGATTCTCATCGATCAAATCTTATACTCGTCATCGTTCGCATCTATACACTTATTTGCAACTCGTAAATTTTTTTCAATTATGATCCATCTTTCAATTTGTACCATCATTTCGCTCTAGTAATATTTTTTGCTGTTCTCAAACATTTTCTCGTATTGATCAAGCCAACATATTATCCTCTCGCATAAGCAACTCTCATATTCCAGCAACATTAATTCCGAGGGTCCTTTTAATATTTTATTCGCTCTCGTCGATCTCGACTACATGCACTATCCAATTCCGTCGTTACACTTTTTTCTCTAATTCTAATTTGATCATCCATCAATGAATTTATTTCGACTGTCTCAAGGCAACTATCGTCATTTTAAGCATCTTAATATGATTCAACCAACCAAATCCAACCAGCTTTAACAAATTTTCGACATTCCAAAATAAGGCAACAAAGTTTCGAAACTAACATGATCTGTCATCCCATCCAACATTATAACATCGAATTTTCTAATCTCTATTCCATTCCGAAGTTTACTTTTTGACACATCTTACTCATTCCGACTATACTCACGCAACATCAATAGGGACATCCTACGGGTTTCCAATAGTCAACTTAGCATTCAGTCAAGTCTCTACGGTCAGCTAATCTAAGCTAAACCAGACATTCAGCTAACTCATATGAGATGGATAGCTATCAGGGACATACTTGTCTCTTATCTTAGAGACAACAAATTCTTATCATAGGGACAACTCTATCTTATCTCAGGGACAATCTATGATCTGACCAACTTAAAGGACATGGGACACCACCCCAATCTTATGAACTTATTTCCAAACTCAAACAACTGAAATAACATAGCCAACCAATCTGAAATTAGGCAACCAACCGACACTCTGGGCAACCAATAAACATTCTATGCAACCAACCGACATTCTAGGCAACCAACTGACATTCTAGGGTCAAGTCTTTCTATCCGTACTTATACTCGGGCCATACCCAATGAAGCCATTCTAGATTTACCCACAATCGACAAAATCTATCCGACAATTCTTAAGGGTCAATCCTGAAGCCATCATATAAATTTCTCAATCGAATATCCAAACTTTCAATTTCCACTTGCATAGACATAGCATCTGCTCAATCCGACTTGCTTTCTCATATCGTACTCAAATTGTCTATTCAATCGGATCAACTATTCTAAGTCATAATTCAATATTGTTACCTCAATCTACTATTTAGCATCCTTTCTATGGTCACTTTGCAACATATTCATTTCTTACATTTTTTGATCATCGATGCGGTCTGTACTCTTTTAACCAACAAAATAAGGCAACTACATAATCGTATTTCTTCCGAAAGCATCCTTTATAAATTTTTGCTAGCACCCAACACGGTCATCTCTTAGTAATTCATGTTAACCATCAATATTCGTTTTGCACCATCTCTTTGTGATTCCATAAAAAGATTTACTATTCATGAACCGATCCAATCTCTATGGCACCAATCATCTAGCATTCGTATTTCGGTCATCTAGTGAATATAACATAACTCATTAGCTAAGTCATAATCCAACAATTCTATATTCCACCCAAACTCGTTATTCATGCGACAACATCATATACCGATAGAGTCTACTACATATCGCTGCACCTCAATACTTATTTGTATTCCAGCCCTTAGAGTCTCATAAGAAAAATCTACTCTTTTATGTATCACGGGATAATTGTTCGTTTCTCTATGCTTCAAAATAATCAAGGGTCATAACTTATTGATTCGGAACACGTCAAATTCTCTCAAACACAACTGCACAATGTGCTAAGGTCATCTATTTCCTCAAGCCCATTCTCTACGTTTCGGTCGTTGATGCAACTTTCTGCATCTTTCAAATTATTTGCAACATTCGATAAGCATCTAACATCGCCATCAACTCTTTGATGTCCAACATGCAATTCGATTTAATCAATTTCAATATCGTTCAATATTCGGTCTATAGTTGTTCTCGCAAAATCTTTCGATAGCAACATCCTACCATCATTACTGAGCCTACAATCCTTTTACCCAACTAATTCAAGTCGTCGCCTGAATCTATAATTCGTACCATTTCGAACCAAGGCATTCATTTCATATTCTCAATTTTTATTTACCCAGCATAATGCTAACCATTCCAATCTCGCATTGGGTCATCTGAACTTAATAATCAAGGGACACGTCTAGCCGTCATGTATCAATCATAATCTCAACTACGACTCGATACTACCCAATACCTTACAGGTAAAATAATCACTATGCCACAAACAGGGTCAAGGGTGTCACGACCTGCACCCAGTGTAAGGGCACGAGACCGTAGGTACGTCCAGCCTACATCACAATGTCGACGGTAGAATGCTGTCCTAGGTCACAAATATCTAACATAGTATAAATGTACCTATACATAATATTCACTCCAATCAGAGGACAACATAGAAGGTACAACTCAATAACAAATTTAAGATGGATAATAGCACGATAAGATAGATATGAAATACTCAAAAGAGAGATACAACCAGAAGGAAATAAGTCTAAGTGTTAAACAACACTACAACAAACATATGAATAATACATCTCAAAAGACTACACAAAAAGTAAGATAAAGTCCTAGCAGTCTAGCCTAGGCAATAGGGTAGTCTCCTCAGCACAAACTGGATCCTCCTGAGGGTCCAGGTCACAACTGTCATCTATACCAGCTCCATAGTAGGTCGGACAGAAATCCTCCTCGTTCTCTGTAATATTTTTAACAGGTCCAGTCAGGACAGAAGCGAATACATAAATCTCATACAGTTCATGACATGGCAGAAAATATAGAACAAGCAATAGAAAAAAGTACATGAAACGGTGTAAAAAGATGTACATAAATAGTAAAAATAGATAAATCTGAGAAGGTTATATAGAAAATAAGAAATATAAGTGAATATAAGTGATTTATAGCATAAGATGGTTATATAATCGGTTTGGGTTGCACATGCCTAAGTTAACAGAGTTGTACATGACGAAACTACTTGAGAATTGATCACATAACCACTTCTACTTGTCACGACCCGCACCCAGTGTACAGGCAAGAGAAGTGGATACGTCCAGCCTACGCCGCAGTGTCGGCGGTAGAACGCTGTTCTAGGTTACTATCTAATAAACAACTCACGCAATTATATAATGTACTTGTCAAATCTTAACTCCGAACGGAGGACAAGTATAGATATAATAAAACTCAATAACAGCCTAAGCACGATAGGATAACACAGAAGTCTATACTAAATTCAAAGCAACAACTTAAATAAACTTCTAAAATAATAATATCTCAAATACAACTCAAATCTCCACTTATTATAATATAAGTTCCAACAGAGAAAACTAAACCATAAACTAGCAATCTACTCCAAGCTCTACTGGTCCTCTAGGCTAGCTATGAATCTCTATGTTACCTGTAATATTTTCAACAGGCCCAGTCAGGACAGGAACGAGCAAAATACATCTCACACAGTTCATGTCATGTCAGAAGAAAATAAACATGCAATAGAGTACGATATATGAATAACTGAAGGAATGTACATGAGCTAAAAAAGATAACTGTAATGGAAATATCTACTATAAGTAGAGAACTATCAGTGACTAGTGAATCAGAGTACAAGATAGACATATGAACGGCTTGATAATAAACATGAGAGGTTGTACATGGCTACACTACTTTGGAAATTGTCCACATGACTATTTATACTCCTCCATCCCCAATCAATACACAAGAATCCGTTCAAGTTATGTTATTGTACATGATTTCACATGGGGGCCCATAAATGGGTGCACATGAATATAAATATGGGGGCTCCGTGAACATGAGAGTACATGAATCACGAGAGTGCACATGAATGGTGAAAGCACAAGAATATATGATGAAAGTAAAACACACATGACATGATGTATCTGATGCTCCCGAGGGGGATAACATCTCATGAAAAGATTCATATAGTAACAATCCGTGTTACCAACATGACCGCATACAAGTAAAGTAATCTAGGGCAGGAATATAAGTTCTAGCAAGTATGAAACGGTCAGAGAATATACTCGCTTGATACCCTGAACAGCTGATATGAAAAGATGGCCAACTGGAGTCATAGAGTCCTAGTTATAGCAACACAGGTTATAAAGAGTTCAATTTATATGATAATTGAAATTATAATGCAATCTACATGATTCTAAGTCAATCTAGGTCAAAGTCAACTCATGGTCAACTCTGGTCAACTATAAAGTCAAACTAGGTCAACTCTAGTCAACTGTAGTCAAACTAGCTAGGGTTGGATCAACAATGGTCAACTAGTCTAGGTTAGTCAATTCTAGGTCTAAACACAAACTAAGTATATGCAAATCAAGTATCCAAGATAGCTACTAACTCATAACCTAAGTCACTTGCTAAACCAAGCACAAAACTAAGCCATAAGCTAACAAGGCACACAAACTTAGTCATATAATGTATATGTATTATTCACATTCACATATTCATATATATAGATATATAGGAAAGCTATATATATACATAGAGAGAGAGAGAGAGAAGGAGAGGTAAAAGAGTAAGTGTGTGTGTGAAAGGATATGTGTTAATGTTCTCAGATTTAGTGATAGGTAGGTATATGTGACATGGGATACATGGTGTCGAAGGGTGTATGAATGCATGTGTGTAAATGGTTATTGGTTAACTCAGTTTATAGAAATGTATACATACGTACTTACATTGCATACATGCATACATACATATCCTGTATACATACATATATACATTGCATACATGCCTACATATATATCATATATGCATACTTGCATTCATTTATGCACCTATACATACATACATAGATGCATACATATTTGAATACATTATATACTTGCATACATTATATTCATATATGCATACTCTACATTATATTACATTCATTCCTGCATACATGCATACATATAATATATGCACACTACAACAAAAAACCCTTTTAATAACGTTCGATAAGACGTATTGATGACGCCTGATACCTAAGCGTTATCAAAGTTCAAAATACCTTTATTTCTATGACGGTTTGGACTAATTCTGGGCTTTTTATGACGTTTATAAAACAAAGCGTCATTAATAGTTTAGAGCGGTGGCAAACTTGTAATATTTTTTAAGTTCAATTTTTGGCAAAATTTTTCTAAAACCCGCGCTCCCCCAATTCTGGTCAGTCTTCTCCTTCTCCTCCTTTCTCCTCCCTCCTCTCCCCAACTCCAAAATCCTAAGGATAGATCCAAAACCCTAACTCTAGTTCAGCAACACCCTCCTCTCCTCCTCTTCTTCTCCTTCCTTTCCCCCAACTCCAAAACCCTAACCCTAGAGCCCGTTCTCTTCAAAATTAGGGCTAGGGTTTTTAATTTCTTCTTCCTCCCGACAAAAAATAGGGAGCGGGTTTGTGACGTTCCTCTCCGGCGTGGTGGCAATCTACAATGCGACAACGAGATGAGCAGTTCCTGTAGGAGATGAGCTCCGCGAGGCCGAGCAGTTCCTGCAGGAGATGAGCGACAACGGCTTCGCCCCGCCCTGCCGCGGCCGCGACCTGCTCATCGACGGCCTTGTCGACGCCGGCTACCTCGAGTCCGCCAAGTCGATCAAATTCTTCAGCTAGGTATCTAAATTTTTATTATTTAGAATTATTAACCATTATGATTGTTTTTGCACCGAAAATGTATTTATTGACAATCACGTTCATTCTAGTTCTAGTAAATGTTGAAGTATTAAGTGTGTTACCAGTTTTTTCGTCACTGAACACTTTGAGGTCCGCTGGGATGTCTTCGGGTTGCGTCGTGAAGCCGGTGAAGGAGAAAGAGAAGCCGAGGCTGGCGCTGGAGGCCCGACTGAGCGCGACGCTGCTGCTGACGTCCTCCAGGTCCGGCTTCAGCTGGGCGCTCCTCGACTTGCGGATGTGGTGGCCCTTCCTCCCCGGGGACGAGCCCACCAGCTTCTTCCCCAGGCTCGCCTTCCTCGCGAGCCCTGACCCCGCGCTGAGCTCCCCGCTCGTGGCCATTCTCCAAGAATAAATCAGGTGTGTACTATTATTAAAACATTAAAATTTAGAAGCTTTCTGTTTGGATTTGGATACCCATCAGATTTTTACTAAGACTCAAATCGTGTACATATTTGTCTAATGTTAATTAAACGTTTACAGTGTCTAGTCTCCTTTAGCAACATGTGAATTGGGATGATGTCTAATGTGCCATCTTCTGATATTAACTGATGATCCTCTATAGTTGGAAGCTTCTTGTAGTTGAGGCACCTGGCAAGATACCTTCTTTCATCAAGCATAATATATTAGCTATACTACATAGGATTGCCACTAACAAGTACAAGTGACAAGAATGTTTTCTTATGCAATATTCACGACTTTAATTGGTCTCAAGTTAAGGTGTGTGGCATGCCTCATGATAGGTTTTTTTTTATAATACAGTTGCCCGTCGTGAGGCCTTGTAACCTGTGATCATTGCCCCTCTAAGGCTTCCTATATCTCTGTACAATTATCATAATCATCCGCAGAAGGTGCATTTCTTACAGCTCTCTTTTTTTGTGCATGCCACAAGCTTCTGGCACAATCCACTTTAATTTCATGTGCTTACGCGCAATCAAGACCTTGGTAGCTTCAATGTATTTGCTTGTATGTTTACACTTTCCCTTAAGTGAAATTTAAGTAGCTTATGTGGAAATGATGGTGTTTGTATCTTCCCTGGTATGGGTTCACATAATCTGGTCTTCGCCCTCCAGTAATGTAAGCATATGTACACATCCGTGTCTTGCTATACAGTTCCCCTAGTATGAAAAGTAAATTAATAATTGAGATAGAACTTCAAACCTATGCATCCACTGTGCTCTGCAGGCAGCTAGGAATTTCACTACAAGAGTTGCCTGGGTGCTTTACTATAAGTTTGTAGGTCCTTGTATTTGAGATAAGGAGCTTATATTTGTTGCTATTAATCCATAATGATAGTGACTACAGAAACAATGAAATTTAGGGAAGATTAACTTGTCATGGCTGTTATTTGCAAAGTGTATCCTATAGTCTTTTATCATGCATTAGTATATCCATGATGATATCGTTCAACCCCCTTGTGTACATACATAATTTTGCGAGCCATATTATGATGTTGGCATTTGCCACCAAGATGAGGTCAGCTTTGAAACATATTTCTAGATTAAGGAAAAGCTACACTAAGAAAACTAACCTATACGAACAGCTATCAATCTGACAACCCTTCAAGTCAGGTGCCAAATTTTTTAGCTGATGGAAACTACAACCAAGAGAGGGGCTTGCCATAATCTTTCACTTGGAAGTCTTAGGAGACTGCAACTAGATATATCTTCTAGCGATGTTTGTTACTGTTAGTGGCTTTCTATATTGGGTTGATTTATTTAATTGTTTCATAGTTCTCATATAATACTATGCATGTTTGATGTAACCATGTTTTCCTTTCAATCTTGTTGAGTTCCTCTCAACTCTACTTCCTGCAGTTAGCATATAGTTTGTCTAGAAGTTGATTCAGAAGATTGGCGGTTGTCTACATTCCCTCTTCTTGTGTTTTAAACTTCTACAGGCTGAGGAAAAGATGAGGTTACTTTATGATAGAAACTGCAAGAAACTGAAACGCTTGGATGAAAAAGGGGCCGAGTCTCACAAGCTTGATGAAGTTCAAAAATTGGTCAGGAAGCTATCTACAAAGATCAGAATAGCCATCCAGGTTGTTAACTCCATATCAACTAAGGTAAATAAGTTGAGGGATGAAGAATTGTGGCCACAGATTAAGGAACTTATCCAAGGGTATGTTAAACTTTTACTCCATTTAGACTTGAATATCCATTTGAATATTCCTTCATGAATATCCACTTAGACATGACTATACTGCTCTCTATACCAGCTCAAGTCAGTACTCAGAACCGCTTTCCAGTTTAGCAACATAGCATGTATATTTGTTTGTATGATAATTTTGTGCATCTTATTGTTTGCTTTTGTGCCTAGTTTGAAGTCTGATTTTGAGATTCTTACTCAGTTTACTAGGAATCTAGTTATGTTTGGGTCCTGCAGTTCTTTTTTTTTTCTGTTGATCTAGTTGAGAATTTTGTTTATGCCATTCTCCTTTTTATACTCCCATTGAGAAAAGTTTTCAACTCAATTAATTTTTGTTTGTTTGGCTTATCTTATTATACACCAGTCTGATACTTCTTGAATGCTTCTCGACAGTGCTTTAACATTGAATTATGTGATTGTAGTTGTTTTGTTTCACTCTAAAAAATGTGACTCCATGTTCCCGTAGCAAGAGCTTCCTACCAAGAAAGCATGGAACTGGTATTCACAGAAAAGATAACTTGATACACTAAGTGCTAAATTCAATAAATCCAATACTTCTGCTCCAGGTTAAATTCAATAGTTTCAGTAATTCTGGAGTGTAAAAACTAGAAATTATGCTACATAAAGCTTAGTGTCCTGGATATTTAGCAGTACGATATGTGGTGGAGTGACCCATTTGGCCAAGGATTGTCTAAACAAAGGCAGCAGAAATATGTTTTCTTCTACAGGAGCAAACAATGGTAAGCTTTTCCTTCATATGTATCAAAATCAACTTTCTGTAATGTCATGTGCATTTTGTAATGGTTCATCTGTTATTTCAAACACAACATGGACGCCCCAAAATTGTATCAGTATTAGTATAGCTGACCGATTTGGATTATATTTGCAGCATTTACAAAACTGTATCAGGACATATTCACTTTTTCTTAATCTAAGGGCTACTCAATGATCTAGACTAGATTCTTACGATCTAGTATCTTGAAGTTCCTATTGTAGATTTTATTATCTTGTTAATGCCAAGAGAGTGTTATTACAAATGCTTTTATTTGCTTGATGTCACTCTACTTAGGCATCATGGTATATCTGGTATTTAGATTTATAAATGGTTGGTTTTGCATACAAACTAGTAACATATGATACTGATACTTAGTTCAAGATTCTATGCAAGACATGCCAGATTTGGGATAAACAACTTTCTTTTTGTTGTTGTATTTTGTAGATGTTAAGAGACAATTATATTCTTCTTTTGCATCCTGTCAAAAGCTCTATATATTCTTCTCTCCCTCTCAGTCTCTCTCCCGAACTCTCCCTCTCTCTAATCCCTTTCTACGCATCCCATTTGCTTTTTTTTTCTGAGAAGTTCTGTAACTTCTGTTTCTTATTGAATCTCCTGCTCCACTTCTTGGCGATTCCGTACGGTCCATTGTGCAATTTTCTCCTGAAGTTTGTTCAAGTCAGAATTTGGAAATAAACATTCGGTATCAGGTTTGAAGAAGTAGCTTACGAACCATTTGTAATGTCTTGTTATCTTAATGTGTTGATAAAACTTGTTATAGATGCATGGTGGAATTGTAGCTAACTAGTATTAATTTTCTTTCTCAGGTGCACATGAAGATGCAACTATTATTGCAGTGGTGGGATTTGCTACACGTGATGTTGACAGTTTTGATGTGCTCAAGTTGAAGCCAAAGTAGTTACTTGTTTTGAGGATTCATTTAAGTAGTAGTTGTAAATATATGTATTTGGATACCCTATTTTGAGATAATGTAATGAAGATGGTGATATAACATTTCGATGTTTTCTTGTGAATATAGTTCAAAGTTGTTTTAAAATTGAATTGAGAAGTTTTTGGAAAGTAATATATAATGTGCAGTATTGAGTGTTATAAATGTGATGAGTTCAGTAATATGAGTGTTATAAATGTGCTGCATTGAGCCTATACATATTATCTATTCATTACGTTTTAAAATTGTTCTGAATTGTGCACTATATATTAACTATTCATAACGCTTTTATAGAAACTATTCATGACGGTTATTTTATGACGCTTTTAAAAAATATTTATAACACCCGTTTTCATAACGGTTCTTGTGGAAAAAAAAAGCGTCATGGTTCGTCATTAATGACGCTTTTTAGCCGTCATTAAAAGGGTTTTTTGTTGTAGTGGCATACAAACTTATATATTTAACTCAAAATATATGTGAATACATATATTACATTACCTTAACACACACACACACACACACACACACACACACATATATATATATATATATATATATATATATATATATATATATATATTTATATATATATATATATCATTTATTCATATCCCATATACATGCATACTTCAGTTCATGCATTATATCTATTCACATATCATTAAGTTGCATGCATATACTTATTTTTATTACATACATGTCATTCATGTATATTACATACTTACATACATCTATACATTATATACACTGTATACAATATATAAAAATAGAAGAGGAAAAAAGGGAGAAAACTAAAATGGAAAGGAAAGGAAAGAAAAAATGTAAGAAAAAGGGAAAATAGTGGACATATACATGCTTGCATCATATATTCTATATTACCATACATGCTATCATTATATATTGTATTACATTATTTATACATTATGCATTCATATCTATAATTACATGTATACCTTGCATTCATATCTAGCATTCATTATATACTTTCATGCATACATTGTATATCATTCTTTCATTCATGCATTTATGCATTGCTTACATACATTACATTAATTGCATTCCTATATTCTTGCATTCAACCATATATATATATATTAATGTAAATAGGATATATATCATATATATATCATTTCATTCATCTAACATATCATGCATTACATACTCTATATTCATTTAATATCCATACTACATAGGCTCATAGGTTACACAAAATGCCTATGTCGTATAGTCACTCTTCTACTTAAAATTAATACTGTACCAATTGGGCCTTCACTAAATTCTAGTATTAAAGTATATCGTAGCCCTTCGTGTTAGCTTTTCGAAACTTCAAACGGATCACATTTTCGTGTCCGGAAGCTCCCGAAATCTTGCAGACACCGAAACATGTTTGTCTTTCGGACTGCTGACACTCATATAATTTTACAGAAAGTTTTAGAACGATTTTAGCTTATTAAAATATATATTTGGAAAGCAAACTTCGATACAGTTCTTTTAAAAAAATGGGAGATAAATCAGAGTTCTAAGCTAAAAGTTATGATATTTCTAAGTTGCTTTGGTTAATAAAAACGTGGATTAATATTATGACGAATTTAAGTTGTTTTGGACAAAAGAAACATATGTAGGCCAAGATACTTGGATACCAATATAGGTATCCAAATAAAACTCATTCTGACCATCCTAACTAAGATCAATCCACTATCTAACCATTCTAAAACTAAATTTAAATATCTATTTAAACTATTAGTATACATACATACACATGTGGTGTCCTAATTTGGGATATATCAAGTAGGACACAAGACATATATCTAAAATTCTCAAGAGAGCTCCAAATGGCCTCAAATTTGAATCTAAATGGGGTACATGCATGAGGGTGGATCCTATGGATTCAAAACTAACTAATATGCATAGAAAATCAATTTAGAGGGTTGGTTTTACCTATTGGGAGTGGAATCCCAATGATACTCCCAAGGACACGGCTCCGATACGAAGATCTTCCAAAAAGGACACTCCTCCTTGTACTTTGTTCCAAATCTTTGCTAATACCCTCCCTTGGTAGTATGAGAAGGTTGGATGGAAGTTTTGGTGGAGGGATGTAAGGATTTGGAGATCAAATGAAAGAGGGAAGCTCTCTAATTTAGGGAAGAACACTTAGAGTTATATGTAGAGGTAAAAAGAGGCAAGGATTTTCTTAAGGATTCTTTATAGGAGGGGGGGCCCTTGATAGCTGGTCATTAGATGAATTAGGGTTAGTTTTACATGTAGATGAGTGGTTAGGGCTTTTTCACCCAATTCCAAGCCTTCATATTGGTTGAATTAGTTAGAAGGCTTTCTTTTTCACAAATATTATAAGGGGTAAATATCCTACTATAAAATATCTAGATATTGTTAATCTTGTTATTACTAGGTTATCCTAATCAAGACTCTAAGCTCAATGCTAATCTAGATTAGGCTAAGATTCTAAGTCAAGTCTCAACTAAACAATTAGCACATATTTAATTAATATAATTTATAATTTCACAAAATTGTCAAAATGACCAAAGTACCCTTAGGCTAAAAAGTAGTAATATGATATTCTAATTACATGACTAGGCTCCCATGGTCATGGTTAGTTTCTAGGCTTAGCAATTCTAGGGTTATACTAGTAAACCATCAAAATCACATTTCATTATTAAAATAGTTTTAAATTAATTAAAAATCACTAAAAATCATAACATTAGTTAAATCTTATTATTGATTAATCAAAATTATAAAAGTTCAAAATTACCCTCATTTTAGAAAAGTGAGTGTTACAAGTCTATCCTCCTTAGAAGAATTTCATCCTCGAAATTAAGATGGTCGTACTTCTTCTAGAGTCTCGTCCCCAACAATCATGGTCTCAGAACTTACCTAAATCATATAATTAAAAGAATGACATACAGGATCATGGCATACGGTGGCAGTTGAAAGTCTCATCTAGGTATACTAGTCATGCTAAACCAAAACAGTCATAGGATATCAAAACATATAAGCAATCTGGGGTGCTAAATTGGAAAATTTATAGAAATAACAAATCATCAAGGCTGTAAGGCAGGCTATCATCCTATATAAAAAATGGTAGTTATCAAAAATAAAATAATGATAACTAGTAATTATCTATAAAGGGGTACTATTCAAAGAAAAATCAAAATCAAAACTTTAAAGAACGAAAGTCAATAGCATTGAAATCCAATCACAATATATATTAAAAAAATTTAGTCTCGATACGATCTAAGTTGATCAATTCTGGGTAATCAAGATTTGGGCAATATGGAGGACAAGGTCATCGAAGTCTGAGCATGAGCATATAAGGATGGAGATTCAGGTCACAATTAAATTTAATTCAACTGAGTACGATCCAAAATATTAATATGATAAGAAAAGATAATCAAAATCGATTGGTCGTGATTAAGGAAGCTAGGATTCAATGATATTGAAAACTTTTAAAGGGTGATTCAAAGATATAGAATAAGTCAAATTTCTTCTTTTAAAGGAAAAACAAGAAAAAAGATTTCATAGGAAAGTCAAGTTAATCATCTCTCTCTGATACTATCAAGTTTATCATTTGCCAATCATATTTTTATCTCACTAGTCCCAATATAAAAATCAACCTTTATATGACTACCATCAAATTATATCCTTCCGTCATAAAGATTTGACATTGCTATGATCACCATAGGCTAAATTTCTAAGTTCCGAAACATTATTCATGAAGCATACCCTTCTTAATAGGAATTAAAACTGACTACTTAATCATCATAAATCTAAATTCTTCTACCTTGTCCTAAATTGGATTCGAAGCCTCTAAATCAAGATTTATGTAATCCTTGAACTTATTCAATTTACTCTCCTTGTATTATTTAAATCTAAACCCACTAGGCCTTACAAAACTTATTCTTTATTATAAATTCAACCTCCATATTTGCTTCAACGTACACCTTCAATATTATTCTCCTGAAATTTAAAATTTTTACAAAATCTCTATATTTTATATAACTCAAAATCCTTGCATTCTTTCTGTTTCTAGCCATTTCTTACAACATATTATTCAATTTCGTATCATTATTGTATATAGTTAAAATCTCTTCTCTATTACTAAATTCCTAAATTTAACATCATAGCCTTAAAGTGTAACGTCTCAAGAATCAATAACTAAAATTTATCCAAGTTCTCGAAACTAAGTTGACCTCGAATATCCTCATCAGTTATGAAATACATCTAAGAATTATTCATACCCAAAAGATTTCTCTAAGTATGATTGTTCCTAAATTGATAATATGACTCTCTTGATTTCATCCTCAAATTCAGTCGTATCTCTATCCCAAACCTATATCAAGGTCCATCATATTATACCCCTAGCAAGATTATCACAAGATAACAAATCAAGTCTTTTCCGAGTTAGATGATTTACGTTAATTCCTCGACCTTTCGAAGGTGAATAGATATGGAGATTCAAGGGTTTCAAAGTATAGCTGACAGAATTAGATACAAGACAGGTGATTGATGTAATCAGGACAGTTTTACTTTTTTTAAAAATGGTAATACAAGAAATAATAGCAAGAAAGAAATAATGATAAAATCTGTTCTTCATCAACAGTTAAAAAGAAATAAACCTATTTAAGATAAAATTTGATACCATACACGTCTTTCTGAAATCATGTTGTCAAAATTTTGCTACGCCAGTAAGCTTAGCTACAATAAACAATAGAGTCCATAACGAAGGTATACACCCTATAGTCATGTTATCTAGAATTCTTACCACGCCATCCGGTATGGCCGCAAAAAATCTAGATTTCATTGTTAGCCCAATGATTATATCATGTTTTTGAATATGGCTAATCAATTAAGTTTAACATATTGACGTCACTAATATTCATGTAATCACTATCATGTTGCTACTTAAACTTAGCATTATCCTAATATTTGTATTGTCCTAAATGTTATATATTATATTGCTATGCTTGTATCATATTGGTTTGTTTGTCTAACAGGTATTTGTAGACATGCTGTAAGCATGATCAAACATGATCAAACCAGGATATATGCAATGAAGAATTATTGATGGGCCAAAGACGGCGTCATACAAGAAGATTTCTCTGAACCGCCTAACGACCTATCCGGGGCCTCGCATCGGAGGTTCCGCTGCCCGGTCAGCGGACAGGGGTCGAGGGGACAGCGGACAGGGGTCGAGGGAGCAGCGCCCCCCGTCAGGGGTTCGGGGGCGAAGCCCCCGAAAGGTATTCAGATTTCTAGATCTGTTTATCTTTGGACGACCGCCGTCAAGGAAAAAGGCGTCTTCAAGTCTGCTCAAATATTTGAAGAAAGGCGTCATCAAAGGGCTCTTAGTTTTCCTATTTCATCAATGTATTTTTCATATTTATTGAGTCTAGAAATATGATGTACACTGCATCGTACTGGCAAATAGGCTACCCAAGAAACGTTTTCAAAATACCCTTTTATTTTGAAAACAAGCCCACTTACAAAAGCCCAAACTACTTCCTAACTGTTTGACTTTTCAAAAAGCCCAAAAATTAATTTGCAAAAACCCTGACAGAACTCCAACAGAACTCAAGGAGAATTCGGCCAGAGTTCGGCCCGAATTCGGCCAGAGTTCGGCCAGAGTTCGGTTAGTGAACGTTGCTTTTTGAACTTGGTCTCCCTGCAGTTACGGATCCCACCGAGATTTTCTCATAGAGTTCTGTCCGAATTCTGCCCGAATTCTGTCAGAATTCTGCCTTTGGAAAAACTATAAATAGAGAAGCATTTTGATCATTTCAACACACTCATTCACTTTCATATCTCTTCTCTATAAGCCTACTACTTCTTCCAAAGTATTCTGAGCTATTCATTTTCAAATCCTAAGCCAGTTACAATCCTCTAGTCGATTTGCCAGTACGGTTCGGTCTAGAAGTTTCAGAGTGGTTGTAATCAGAGGTTTGATTGAAGTTACACACTTCACAATTGAAGTTGGTCGAGTACTTCGGATCAAAGCTCGCGTTGTAGAAGTTGCAAGAACTTCGGATAAAAACTTGTGGTGATTTTCCATAGTGGATTCAACTGGAAGCTAGAGTTCTTCCGACTGGACTAGTCCTCACAAGAGGAAAACCAGTATACATCCTTGTGTTTGCGTTTGCTCTCTACTCTCTACTTTTTATTTACATATCTGTGATATATTATCTGTGATCTTGTTACTAACTTTTTTAATTAGTTAATTTCCGCTGCCTACTCTATTCACCCCCCTCTAGAGTATTACGCTTTACAACTCGTTCCTACAATCGGTCCTACAATTGGTATCAGAGCCAGTACTGTAACTAGAGGTAATATATTCCGATCCCAATTGTTCCTACAATTGGGATCAGAGCAGGTTCTCCTTCCAAAGATATTATTGCAGGTGCTCCTTATAGAGGTATTATTGATTATACCAATTGCTCCTTCAATTGGTATCCTAGCAAGGACTTTATTATTTGGCTTAACATCCTTGGAGCAGATCCTCATTATCAAAGCGGGTTATACAGGTAAAGTAAGGTAATATTGTTATTATATAACTGCTGTTACATAGATCACTATATCACATATGGCAAGTATGTACTTCACAACTGAATAGCAATCCTCAAATAGACTTCCACTATTTGATGGTACAAATTACACATATTCGAAAACACGGATGAGCTTCTACTTGAAGTCTCTAGATTTTGACTTATGGTCAATTGTTGTCAATGGCTACAAAAAGCCTACTATCACTTCTATTCTCACATCCTCTATAATCAACAAGCCTTATTATAGTTACACGGAGGAAGAGAAGAAGTTAGCTAGCCTTGATGCAAAAGCTATGCATATCTTTTATTGTGCTGTAGACACAAATATTTTTAATCTTATTAATACTTGCACAACATCTCATAAAATTTGGAAAGTTCTTGAAGCTACTTATGAGTGCAGATATGAAAGCAAAGCTAGCAACTCCAGAGAGAAGGATAGTCTTCATAATGGTACAAATATGTACATGACGAAATTGGGATTTAAGGTACAACATAATCCCTTATACGAAGAAGAACTTGTATGTGACAATTATAAGAAGATAGACCACATCCAAGAAGATTGTACTACTACAAGAAAGGAGAGTCACTACGAACAATCAAATGAAGGAAGATCATCGGGCATATGGTGTGAAAGCGAAGCAAGAGAGTCTGAAGAAGAAGAAGAAGAAGAAGAAGAAGAAGAAGAAGAAGAAGAAGAAAAATCTCATCAAGCTAAAAATTTATGCACAATGGCATTATCTAACAAGGTACAAAATAATTTTTTTTTCTAAAGAGAGTGAATTTTCTTATGATAATTTATCTGATGCTTTCAGTGATCTGTTAGAAGAACACAAGAAAGTATTAGATAAATATAAGCAAGCTAGAAAGGATATTCTATCCTATAAGCGTGAGATTAAAAAGCTTACTTGCTTATTGAATGATGCTAGAGATACTTCTACTTCTGATAATTCTATTGAGATATCCACACTTGAGTTTAGATTGCATGAGGCCTTGAATGCATTGAGAAAAGCACTCAAGAAAATGCTAAACTTAAGGAGGAATTAGAATCAGAAAATAAGTATTCTATTGCTTCATGTAGAATTGATGCTCTTTCTGCTAAGTATGATGAAATCTGTGCTAACTCTAAAAAGTTAGAGATTAGACTGGGAAAGCAGGTAATACAACCTACGACTCAGTCTAACACAAGACACTTAGCACATCACAAAGTCACACACGTCAGATCATCTAGAAAGGAAGCAAGCAAAGCTAAAGCTTCACATGCTTTCTATTATAAGTATCCATGCATATCATATCACACCACTGTACGTTCTCATACTGCTACACATAGTACTAATATTAATTCTTTCTGTCATTATTGTGGTATGAATGGACATGTTTCTAATCATTGTCAGATTAGAAAACTTGTTGATATGAACTTGTGCAAATGGGTTCCCAAAGCTAACAAATGTGGATCCAAATATTGGATACCAAAGTCTTTACCTAATATTGCAGGTGAAGCATCTCATATCAAATAGAACCATGGAACATGTTGGTGATTGTAAAGCTACAAAGGTCATCTTCCATGCAATTGTACCAACAGAAGTGTGGTCACTAGAACCACTTCGGTAACATGCTTTCTAAATAGTTTTTTTAATATCTAGCATGTTCTTACAGATGTTTTGCGATTAGCTTTCATTGATATCTTTTAAATTGTTTATTGTTTGAATCAATGTGAGACATAATCCTAGCATGACTAGTTGTTTAGCTTAAATATTTAGTTCACACTATATAGTATTTTATTAGTGTGACATATTTATCTATGTATGCTATTTACTTTTAATCTTTATTCTTGAAGCATGCATAGGAGCTTAATTTTGTTTTGGTGAATATGTTTTGACTTTTCGTCTTTGATATTTTTTAATGGTCACTTCTTACTGATTTATCTTTAACATGTCGTATTTTCTTTGATCAGTATTTTGTGAGTATGTATGTTTAGCACAAGTCTGCTATTTACTTGAAAAGTATATACATATATTTTTATGTTAACCTTGTGCTTGCATAATATATTCACTATTGATTCTCATATTTTATTTTGATTAAGTTATTATGAATCAATTACATCTTTGTCTGATAAAGCATATTTATGCATGTTTTTGATCTTGTGATAATTTTTTTTATGATTGTTAATGATACATGAATAATGCATTATCATTCATATATTGCTCATGTTTCTTATATTGTATAAATATCTTTATGGGGATATATGAGTTAAGTTCGAGTTCTATATTATATTATTTTGAAAAGTAGTTTCAAACTTGTACTTATCTCATACTTAAGCTATTTATTACTTTGAACAAATTTATGTTCTTATATTTATTAGCTTCTTCCTCAAAGCCTCTTTTAGTGATGTTTTTATTTTCTTGGCTTTTTGGTTGACATTTTTGATACATGATATTTTTAATTGATAAACCATTCTTTGGGTATTTACTTCTCTTATATTTAGGAATGTTGGATTTCGATGATGTTCGATGATACTGCATACATTCTTCTGAATCTAAGTTCTTAAGAGTAGAAATTATTTTGGGAACAAGCCGAAAGGGTCCTTCTATCATACAGGTATAAATAGCCTGAAGCGACACGGTGCACTAGTCTTCGGACTACCGCTAGCTGGGAACCGGCCCCTACAGCTAACCCGAAGTGATCAATACTTTATAGACTTAAGATTTATTAAGGTGTACTTACAACTATTATCTAGTTCTGGATCCAAGGTGCTGTTAAATCTCCTAGGTTCCAGAATACATCAACGTATCTAGGTCTTACATTTTGATTTACTAATGTTTTTATATTTTATTGTTACCCAATGATTTGTAGCACATATGGATAAATGTAATTCATACATCTTATACCGTATGCTACATTGTTCTAAGATTTTTTAAGTCCATAGAATATAATTGATTTCATATTGCACTAATTCTTCTTAAATCCTCGGTTATTAAAGAAGAGATTTATTTTGGGTACAAGCCTACAAAAGGTCTGTCTGTCACCATGACTACGGTCGAAGCAAAGCGGTACTTAAGTGTTCCCCGGTGAACCTCCGTTAGCTGGGACAGTACCTCTACAGCTAACCCAAGATTGATCAACGCTTTATAAACTAAAAATTTGTTGAGATCAAGTTGCAATTATTATCTGATGGATTTTGAATTTTAGATTTGATAGATAATATTCTCTCTTTATATTTTCACAAAAGGTAGCATATGTTGATCTATCTTGTCGATTGTGAGATTCTATAGCATAGATCAATTTATGTCATCTTTTGACTTATACGATTATTCATCATGCTAATTTGAAATATCTTTTTATTTTTAAATATTCATTTAATGGATATTTCTTCTTTTGTCTAAAGATGATTATTTTTTCGTATTCATGACTACATTATGGTCTTGTGATTTCGTCTTTAGCTTGTGTAATATTCGTAATATTAATGATTTTGAGCTTTATATTATTATCTTCTTATAACAGTTACTTACTTTATATAACAGTAACTCTTTGCAGGAGAGAAGTCAAGCACATTGAATTTCTCTTTCTCAAAGCATTTCTTTTCTTTAACCTTACGGTTGTCAGGTGGGCACCGTGTTAAGGCTTTTAAAAGGGAAGAAATAAACTTTGATAAGAAGACCTAATATTTTTGAATTAGTTTCCTACTTTCGAAAATATATTTCTGAATTTTATTTTAAAATTTTGTCAATATTATTATTTTTGGATATAGCCATGTAAAGGTGGAGCAGTTAATTGTTTCAAATCAATTATCTCCTTGACATGCCATATATCTAGAATACACTTTTCTTTGGACATTTATCTAGTTATGTTTTCAAAATGGATTTATTTATGATTTATGGATTCTTTTATTGTTTCTGTGATTCGAATTGCCATCTTTCAGTCTAAGGACTAAATGGATGCATTCGAACATTTATTAAGACAGTTTTTCGTAATAAATTCCATATTTTTGAAAAGTCTTTTTGATGTCTTTTTGATTTATTGAATCTGTCCGTTACTCAAATGTTATTATTAAAGACAGTTTTCAAAATCTTTTAATGTCTTTAAAGATTTCTTTTATATATATATATATTGGAGATATATGTTATATCTTCATCTTTAAGCATTTATTTATTGGATATTTCTTTTTCTTGCCTAAAGATGATATTTTCTTTTTGAGTTTGGAATTTTATATGCATTTGATCAAAGGAAAGAAAAGATGCATATCTTGGATATCCCTTAGATCTTGTGATTATTTATTTATCTATTTTGTGTATATAAATTATTTTTGAACTATATACGCATATTTTAAGGGGAAGCAAATTAATTGTTTCAATTCTTTTATGCCCTTAATATGTGGTATACCTAGTTCATCATGGACATATATTCTTTTACTTAAAATATTTTGTTGAGTTGTTAATGATATTTGAATTTGTATTGAGTTTATGAGAGAATATATGATTTTAATATTTATTTTTAATTCTCTCATTTTTGTAGTTATATTGTCAAATATGTTTAATCATCCTTATTTGATTATTTCTTGAGTTTGAAGTAATTTAATTTATTGATAATCCTGTTGAGTTTAAACTGATTTGGCATTTCTTATTGAGATTGTATCTCAAAGTTCATGATTATCTATATTTAGACTGATCATACTTTGCGGGAGAGCATTCAAGTCGACTGAATTTTTCCTTCTCAAGTATTTTGTCTTCATTACCTTCATATTTATCTGATGGATATTCATATATCTTGCTAAGGTAATTGAATTCAATTGCATGAACTTTGATATAGATTTTGCATAGATTCTAGTATACTTATTTTGATTTCTTTTTAAATGATTATATTATTTATGGATTTGATTCACTAATTTGTATAGGCAAATTATGAATCATATTTTCTTCTGATCATTGTTAAAAGTCTCATTATATTTTTGATTTTTTATATATACTAGATCTACGAATTTTCTATTCCTCATGATTTATTTATGACCAATGATTGATTCTTACTATATTGATAGATTTTTTTTGGTCAAATGACATTCATAACATATGTCATTTTTGGATTTCTAGTTGGTAAACTATTTATTGATTGATTTTTTTAACCAACTATACTGTGTTGACAAGTTTTTATATCTTAGTTTAGTAATTTTCTAAACTTGTCGTTACACTGTTCTCCTAATCCTTGATCATGATTATTTGTGCTTTCCTCCTTTACTTATGCTTGAGTTCATTTTAGCTCTAATTACGGGGGAGCTTATTTTTGATTATGTCAAAGAGGGAGAAATAAGTTTAAGTTGGAGAAATAAGTTTAAGTCTGCATACAATATTCTAGTATTATGTGTTTATTAGTGATACATGCATCTATTGTATATATATTAAACTTAAAGGATTTGCCATAATCAAAAAGGAGGAGATTGTTAGCCCAATGATTATATCATGTTTTTGAATATGGCTAATCAATTAAGTTTAACATATTGACGTCACTAATATTCATGTAATCACTATCATGTTGCAACTTAAACTTAGCATTGTTCTAATATTTGCATTGTCCTAAATGTTATATATCATATTGCTATGTTTGTATCATATTGGTTTGTTTGTCTAACAGGTATTTGTAGACATGCTGTAAGCATGATCAAACATGAAGATACCAGGACATATGCAATGAAGAATTATTGATGGGCCAAAGACGGCGTCATACAAGAAGATTTCTCTGAACCGCCTAACGACCTATCCAGGGCCTCGTATCGGGGGTTCCGCTGCCCGGTCAGCGGACAGGGGTCGAGGGGGCAGCGCCCCCCGTCAGGGGTTCGGGGGCGAAGCCCCCGAAAGGTATTCAGATTTTTAGATCTGTTTATCTTTGGACGACCGCCGTCAAGAAAAAAGGCGTCTTCAAGTCTGCTCAAATATTTGAAGAAAGGCGTCATCAAAGGGCTCTTAGTTTTCCTATTTCATCAATATATTTTTCATATTTATTGAGTCTAGAAATACGATGTACACTGCATCGTACTGACAAATAGGCTACCCAAGAAACGTTTTCAAAATACCCTTTCATTTTGAAAACAAGCCCACTTACAAAAGCCCAAACTACTTCCTAACTGTTTGACTTTTCAAAAAGCCCAAAAACCAATTTGCAAAAACCCTGACATAACTCCAACAGAACTCAAGGAGAATTCGGCCAGAGTTCGGCCCGAATTCGGCCAGAGTTCGGTTAGTGAACGTTGCTTTTTGAACTTGGTCTCCCTACAGTTACGGATCCTACCGAGATTTTCTCATAGAGTTCTGCCCGAATTCTGCCCGAATTCTGTCAGAATTCTGCCTTTGGAAAAACTATAAATAGAGAAGGATTTCGATCATTTCAACACACTCATTCACTTTCATATCTCTTCTCTATAAGCCTACTACTTCTTCCAAAGTATTCTGAGCTATTCATTTTCAAATCCCAAGCCAGTTACAATCCTCTAGTCGATTTGCCAGTACGGTACGGTCTAGAAGTTTCAGAGTGGTTGTAATCAGAGGCTTGATTGAAGTTACACACTTCACAATTGGAGTTGGTCGAGTACTTCGGATCAAAGCTCGCGTTGTAGAAGTTGCAAGAACTTCGGATGAAAACTTGTGGTGATTTTCCATAGTGGATTCAACTGGAAGCTAGAGTTCTTCCGACTGGACTAGTCCTCACAAGAGGGAAACCAGTATACATCCTTGTGTTTGCGTTTGCTCTCTACTCTCTACTTTTTATTTACATATCTGTGATATATTATCTGTGATCTTGTTACTAACTTTTTTAATTAGTTAATTTTCGCTGCCTACTCTATTTACCCCCCTCTCTAGAGTATTACGCTTTACAACTCGTTCCTACAATCGGTCCTACATTCATAAATAGGATAAGTATATCTAAATCAGGCTCTACGTCCTTGTCATGCTAGCAAATATGACTACGATAAATTTTAAACTCCATAAATAAAGTAGACTTTTACCTTTCTCACTGTCCTTATCAAGTATGTTATCAGGTTATACCTTAATTCCAAAAAAATGTATATATATATATATATATATATATATATATATATATATATATATAAACTCAAATTCAACAACTAACATCAAGATTCAAAATTCAACAATAATCCATCAAAAAAAAATCAATAACAGGAAGTAAGGGTGAATCAAATCAAGAGAAAAAGAGATTTCAAATCGAAGTTAAAATAAGATTCTCAAGGGTCGTCCCATGAATCTCTCAAGAACTTCTAACAGTGATTGAGTATTCTGCCATTCTAACACCTATTTCTTATCTCTAATCGCAGGTGCGCAGCAGTACAACTAATTATCGTACTACCACGACTTCGCACAAATGCGAATCTCGACCTGCATGGGCCACCACTAAAAACGTGTCACGACCCGCACCCAGTGTAGGGGCACGAGAGAAGTGGGTACGTTCAGCCTACGCCGCAGTGTCGACGGTAGAACGATGTTCTAGGTTACTATCTAATCAATAACTCACGCTATTATATAATGTACTTGTCAAATCTTAACTTCGAACGTAGGACTAGTATAGATATAATGAAACTCAGTCACAGTCTAAGAACGATAGGATAACACAGAAGTCTATACTAAACTCAAAGCAACAACTTAAATAAACTTCTAAAATAATAATATCTCAAACAATCTCAAATACAACTCAAATCTCCACTTATTACAATACAAGTTCCAACAGAGAAAACTAAACCATAAACTAGCAATCTACTCCAAGCTCTACTGGTCCTCTAGGCTAGCTGTGAATCTCTATGTTACCTGTAATATTTTTAACAGGTCCAGTCAGGACAGGAACGAGCACAATACATCTCACGCAGTTTATATCATGTCAGAAGATAATAAACATGCAATAGAGTACGATATATGAATAACTGAAGGAATGTACATGAACTAAAAGAGATGGCTGTAATGGAAATATCTACTATAAGTAGAGAAATATCAGTGACTAGTGAATTAGAGTACAAGATAGACATGTGAACGACTTGATAATAAATATGAGAGGTTGTACATGGCTACACTACTTTGGAAATTGTCCACATGACTATTTATACTCTCACATCCCCAATCAATACACAAGGATCCGTTCAAGTTATGTTATTGTACATGATTTCACATGGGGGCCCATAAATGGGTGCACATGAATATAAACATAGGGACTCCGTGAACATGAGAGTACATAAATTACGAGAGTATACATAAATAGTAAAAGCACAAGAATATATGATAAAAGTGAAACGTACATGACATGATGTACCTGATGCTTCAGAGGGGGATAACATCTCATAAAAAGATTCATATAGTACCAATCCATGTTACCAACATGACAGCATATAAGTAAAGTAATCTAGGGCAGGAATATAAGTTCTAGCAAGTATAAAACGGTCAGAGAATGTACTCACCTGATACCCAGAACAGCTGATATGAAAAGATGGCCAACTGGAGTCACAGAGTCCTAATATAGCAACATAGGTTATAAAGAGTTCAATTTATAAGGTAATTGAAATTATAATGCAATCTACATGATTCTAAGTCAATCTAGGTCAAAGTCAACTCTTGGTTAACTCTGATCAACTATAAAGTCAAACTAGGTCAACTCTAGTCAACTGTGGTCAAACTAGCTAGGGTTGGGTCAACAATGGTCAACTAGTTTAGGTTAGTCAATTCTAGGTCTAAACAAACTAAATATATGCAAATCAAGTATCCAAGATAGCTACTAACTCATAGCCTAAGTCACTTGCTAAACCAAGCACAAAACTAAACCATAAGCTAACAAGGCACACAAACTTAGTCATATAATGTATATATATTATTCACATTCACATATTCATATACATAGATATATAGGAAAGCTATATATATAGGCACATACATATATATACATAGAGAGAGAGAAGGAGAGGTAAAAGAGTAAGTGTGTGTGTGTGTGTGTGACATGTGTGTGAAAGGATATGTGTTAATGTTCTCAGATTTAGTGATAGGTAGGTGTATGTGACTTGGGATACATAGTGTCAAAGGGTGTATAAATGCATGTGTGTAAATGGTTATAGGTTAACTCAGTTTATAGAAATGCATATATACATGCTTACATTGCATACATGCATACATGCATACATACATATCCTATATACATACATACATTGCATACATGCCTACATATATATCATATATGCATACTTGCATTCATTCATGCACCTATACATACATAGATGCATACATATTTGAATACATTATATACTTGCATACATTATATTCATATATTCATACTCTATATTATATTACATTCATTCTTACATACATGCATACATATAATATATGCATACAAACTCATTTATTTAACTCAAAATATATGTGAATACATACATTACATTACCTTAACACACACACACACACACACACCACACACACACATATATATATATATATATATATATATATATATATATATATATATATATATATATATATATATATATATATATATATATATATCATTCATCATATCCCATATATATGCATACTTCAGTTCATGCATTATATCCATTCACATATCATTAAGTTGCATACATATACTTATTTTTATTACATATATGTCATTCACGTATATTATACTTACATGCATCTATACATTATATACATTGCATACAACATGTAAAAATAGAAGAGGGAAAAGGGGGAAAAACTAAAATAAATAGGGAAGAAAAGAAAAAATGTAAGAAAAAGGAAAAACAGTGGACATATACATGCTTACATCATATATTCTACATTTTCATACATTCTATCATTATATATTGTATTACATTATTTATACATTATGCATTTATATCTATCATTACATGTATACCTTGCATTCATATCTAGCATTCATTATATACTTTCATGCATACATTGTATATCATTCTTTCATTCATGCATTTATGCATTGCTTACATACGTTACATTAATTGCATTTCTATATGCTTGCATTCAACCTTATATATATACATTAATGTAAAGAGGATATATATCATATATATATTATTTTATTCATTTAACATATCATGCATTATATACTCTATATTTATTTAATATCCATACTACATAGACTCATAGGTTACATAAAATGTCTATATCGTATAGTCACTCTTCTACTTAAAACCAATACTGTACCAATTGGACCTTCACTAAATTCTAGTATTAAAGTATGTCTTAGTCCTTCGTGTTAGCTTTTCAAAACTTCAAACGGATCGCATTTTTGTGTCCGGAAGCTCCCAGAATCGCAAAAACATCGAAACGCGTTTGTCTGTCGGACAGCTGACACTCAAATAATTTTATAAAAAGTTCCAAAATAATTTTGGCTTATTAAAATATATATTTGGAAAGCTAACTTCGATACGGTTCTTTTAAAAAATGGGAGATAAATCGGTGTCACGATCCGCACCCTGATTAGGGACACGAGGACGTGGGTACGTCCAGTCTACGCCGCAGTATCGGCGATAGAACGCTGTATAGGTCATCTATAACATCTAACAACTAACAATAAGATATATAAACCTGTCATCTCCGCACAAAGGTATAATATAACATCTCAACTCTATATCTCAATCACAAGTCTAGAAAAGATAGAGCACGATATGGAATCAGATAAAAGGAAGAAACTGCATATAAATAGAGTTATCACACCACACAAAATAGATATTCAACACAAATAAATACAAGTCCTGAATATATCTAAGTCTCAACTAACAATTGAAACAATCCGATACAAACTGAAAACTACAAATACTAGACTAGACTAGGCACCCTCTACTGAGCTAGATGCTCCTCGGGCTCCTGAATGTCACCCTCATGTGCCCCATAGAAGGTAGGACAGTCCCCATCATCATCTGTAATATTTTCAACAGGTCCAGTCAGAACAGGAGCGAGCACAATACATCTCACGCAGTTCATATCATGTTGGGAAAATATAAAGCGTACAAAAGAGTAAGATACATGGACTGTAAAGAAATATATATGAAAATGAAAGAGATTTGATAACTGGAAATATCTATATACATGATAAGTAAGAACTGTAAGTAACCTGTGATTTAGAGCACGAGATGGTTATATAAACGGGTTAGGACATATACAAGATTTCACAAGATTGTACAAGATAGAATTTTGATCACATAACCATTTCCTACTCACCCTTCCCAATCAATACACAAGGATCCAATCAAGTTACGTTACCTTGTGCAAGAGGTTTTTATCATGTTTGCTCACATGATCATGAGAGTACAACATTGCACAAGAGTATACATGAAAGCGGTGTACAAGAAATATAAGATGTTCGTAAAAAGTACATGACAACTGTATCTGATGCACCCCGAGGGAGATAATATCGCATGACAAGATCCATATAGTATCAACCCGTGATAATAACGTGACAACATCATGTAAAGTAATCTAGAGCAAGAATATAAATCCTAACAAGTATAAAATGATCAGAGAATGTACTCGCCTGTCATCCTGTATGACTGATATGAATAGATGTTTGAACTGATGTCACAGAGTCCTATTTAGAGTAAAACAGGTTATTTAAGTACTCAAATTAAAATAATAGAAATCTGCAGTACGAACTACATGATTCTAAGTCAAAGTAAACTCTTGGTCAACTTTGGTCAACTATCTAGGCCGAACTAGGTCAACTAAGTCAAGAAAGTCAAATTAAATCAAACTAGGTCAACTATAGTCAACTGTGGTCAAACTATCTAGGGTTTGGTCAAACTCTAGCCTATGTGTCACATGGGTTCTATTTGGGTAAATTCTAAGATGAACTCAAATTCTAGCCATAGGCTAAAACATCTAAGATTCCTACTAGGCTAACAAGCACATATAACACTATATGTATCAACCCACTTGCATGATAAACTACACATGTACATAATGACCCATAGATACTCTCATAACCAAATACCTATATCCATATACTCTACCTCATCTAACCACATATACTAATATCTATATGATACATAGATCATGGCATAAACTAAATAACTCAAGGCTTATACTTAATACATATCTAAGTATGCTCTTATCTATTTATCTATACTCACTCTCTCATATTCTCTACTCAATCTCAGAAATCTGAGAACTACCTCTCCCAAACTCATATGTATACTACCTATATATTTAGTCTATCAACAATATATGCTATAATTACAATTCAATACCCAATCTCCAATCTATACCAAGCCAATTCAGGCCAAACAAGGCTAAGCCAAGGTAAATTGGCCTGCTTTTGTTCATTGCCCGGCAAGTAAAGCCAAGCCACTGCTGACATCCTGACCTATATGGCCTACTGCACTCCCATCTCTCCCTCATGCCTTAGCCATTCACTAACACATCAATTGCATATAACACTAATGGTCCCCTTCCTCTTTATTCATGTATACTAATAATTGATAAAATGGACTGAACATCATAGGTAGGGATGGCACTAATCAGTAGACCAACTGATATTCAATATCAATCCCATTTGTACTCTCACACCAAAACATAACCTATCCCAAACTCATATCAAACCCAATACATAAACCACCAAACTCAGCAAAACTCTAGTGTAGATATACCAAATCCCAGTTCAACATAAGGAGATTAATTCTCATGTTTATACAATAGGAAGAAATTCTCAGTTTTAGTTTTCAGTTTAGCCCTTAATAATATAATTTGAAAACAACAACAACCATTTAAAACCTAGGATCAAATAAAAAAGTCCAAGTTCATATTACATCTCAGTTTTTTTTCAGAAAATAACTCAATTTAGTTCACTGTAACCTACATTCAATGCTTCACATAACTTTCAGTTTTCAGTTCTACATGTTCCATTAAATCTCAATTTGTATGTTATTAACATTCGAATTCAAAAATACTTTTAAACATTGAATCTCATAATCAAATTTAAACCCAAAATCGAAATATCAGTTTAAATTTACAGTGTCAGGACTGATTTTAATGTATCAGTGAAAAGAATTCGTAAACCCCAAATATGAACTGGAAAACCAATAAAAACACAAATCACTATGTGCAGAGTGTGTGTCGCATGTCAGCGTGTCAGAGGGGTGCATTCGTGTCCACACAAGTGTACACGAAGTGTCCAATTCGAAAGAATATACACAGACACGCGCTGTACAGCGCAGCGTCGTGCAGCGAGGACATGATGTCATACACGCGACACAAGACAAATGACACTTCGTGCTCGTGTCTATGTGTTCGCCATGTATAGGGCTACATATTGGACACAACACGAGGTGTCCAAGTGAGTCGTGTCAGGTGTATGAGACACGTATCAGAACGTGTCTCATAGCGTGTGCAGTGTAGTGCAAATCCGATGCACGCGTGTTTTCTCACTCGACACGACACGACACCACCTCAAACTTTAGGAGAGCCCTGTCAGACATTGCCCCTACCCCCGTGTCAAGTTTGACGTATCCACGTGGCGTATCTATTGAGAATTTACGTTCGGGTAGCAGGACAGTGCACGTGGGTGTCGTGCAGCGTGTCCAGTCCAATTTTGGACACAAAATTGACATGAAAATAAACATAGTCTTCACAAAATTTAATATACACATATAGATCTACAAACTCATGTAATTAGTTTTGCAAATTACTGATTTTCAATTCTATGTGACATTTTATCGAACACTTGTTTAAAAATACTGATACATGTCCGATACGGACACGAAATGGACACGATTTTCTACCAAACTTGAGCTACACCTAGGGGAACCCTAAATGGATGCATTTATGGAAAGAAATTGGGAATTTAAAGGAGTTTGATAGGTTTTACCTTTTGAGGGTGAAACCTCAATGAATAGGCTTTGAAATGAGAGCTCATCTCCCACTTGCAACGATCCCAAGCCCTAACATCCTTGTTAGCTACCCACTATTGGTATCCTCTACTGTAGAGGAGTCCAACGCAATTCGTTTTGTCCAATTTGGTGGAGAAATAAAGATTTGGTGAAGGTTTGGGGAAGAACACAAGTAGGGTTCTTAGTAGGTATTTAAAAAGAGGCAAGAACTTTGATGATGTGATTAAATGGGGAGGGAATGGGCTTGATGGATGTAGGAATAGTTAGGGTTAGGGTTTTAGATGTGTGGCTAAGATTTTTCCAACAAATTCTAAGTCCTCCTATTGGTCCAATAGTCCTAAGGCTTTCTTTTTTCACAAATATCCTAAAGGAAAATATCCTATTAGAAATATCTAGATATTATTAATCTTGTCATTACTAGGTTATCCTAATCAAGATTCTAAACTCAAGGCTAATCTGGATTAGGCTAAACCTCTAGGTCAAGTCTCAAATAATTAGCTAGCACATATTTAATTAATATAATTTATAATTTCACAAAATTATCAAAATGACCAAAATACCCTTAGGCAAAAAAGTTGTAATATGATATTCTAATCACATGACTAGGCTCCCTTGGTCATGGTTAGTCTCTAGGCTTAGCAATTCTAGGGTTACACTAGTTAACCATCAAAATCAAAATTCAACATTATAACTAGATTTAAATTGATTGAAAAAATCACCAAAAATTACAATATAATTTAAATATCATTATTAAATGATTATAATTACAAAATTTCAAAATTATCCTCATTTTAGAAAAGTGATGGTTAAATCGGAGTTTTAAGCTAAAAGTTATGATATTTCTAAGTTGCTTTGGTTAATAAAAACGTGGATGAATATTATGACGAATTTGAGTTGTTTTGGACAAAAGAAACACATGTAGGCCAAGATACTTGGATACCAACATAGGTATCCAAATGAAACTCATTCTAACCATCCTAACTAAGATCAATCCACTCTCTAACCATTCTAAAAATAAATTTAAATATCTATTTAAACTATTAGCATACATACATACACATGGGGTGTCCTAATTTGGGATCTATCAAGTAGGACACAAGACACATATCTAAAATCCTCAAGAGAGCTCCAAATGGCCTCAAATTTGAATCTAAATGGGTACATGCATGAGGGTGGATCCTTGGATTCAAAACTAACTAATATGCATAGGAAATCAATTTAGATGATTGGTTTTACCTATTGGGAGTGGAATTCCAATAATACTCCTAAAGACATGGCTCCGACAGGAATATCTTCCAAAAAGAACACTCCTCCTTGCACTTTGCTCCAAATCTTTGCTAGTACCCTCCCTTGGTAGTATGAGAAGGTTGGATAAAAGTTTTGGTGGAGGAATGTAAGGATTTGGAGATCAAATCAAAGAGGAAAGCTTTCTAATTTGGGGAAGAACACTTAGAGTTCTATGTAGAGGTAAAAAGAGGCAAAGGTTTTCTCAAGGATTCTTTATAGGAAGGGGGGCACTTGATGGCTGGTCATTAGATGAATTAGGGTTAGTTTTACATGTAGATGAGTGGCTAGGGCTTTTCCACCCAATTCCAAGCCTTCCTATTGGTTCAATTAGTCATAAGGCTTTCTTTTTCACAAATATCCTAAGGGATAAATATCCTACTATGAAATATCTATATATTATTAATCTTGTCATTACTAGGTTATCCTAATCAAGACTCTAAGCTCAAGGCTAATCTAGATTAGGCTAAGATTCTAAGTTAAGTCTCAACTAAACAATTAGCACATATTTAATTAATATAATTTATAATTTCATAAAATTGTCAAAATGACCAAAATACTCTTAGGCTAAAATGTAGTAATATGACATTCTAATCACATGACTAGGCTCCCATGGTCATGGTTAGTCTCTAGGCTTAGCAATTCTAGGGTTATACTAGTTAACCATCAAAATCACATTTCAATATTTAAATAGTTTTAAATTAATTAAAAATCACTAAAAATTATAACATGAGTTAAATCTTATTATTGATTAATCAAAATTATAAAAGTTTAAAATTATCGTCATTTTAGAAAAGTGGATGTTACACTACTCACCCCTATCCCAATCAATACACAAGGATCTAGTCAAGTTACGTTACGTAGATGAGATTTGGTTATACATGAAGCACACGTGAACATAAGAGTACATGAGAGCACATGAGTGTACATGAATAATATGAGTACGAGGAATACATGATGTTCGTAAAAAGCACATAATATGAAATATCCGATGCATCCAATGAGGGGATAACATCTCATAAAAAGATCCATATAGTGCCAATCAGTGATAACAATGTGACAACATCAAGTAAAGTAGTCTAGAGCAAGAATATAAGTCCTATCAAGAATGAAACAATCAGTGCATGTACTCGTCTGATATCCTGAGTAACTGATGAGAACAGATGTCCGAACTGGAGTAAATGAGTCATATTTAGAGCAACACAGGTTACAATGTGCTCAAAATATAATAATTGAAGTTTACAATACAATCTACATGATTCTAGGTCAATCTATGTTAAAGTCAACTCTTGGTCAACTCTGGTCAACCTTCTAGTCAAACTAGGCTATCTAGGGTTTTGGTCAAATTCTAGTCAAAGGGGTCAATAGTCAACTTTGGTATCAAAATCAGTTCAACCTAATTTAGACTCATCTTAGACACTATATCAATTAAGCTACTTTACCTCATATGTATATATACACACATACATCCTATTTGTATGTCTACAAGTTAATTGCATGAATATATATATGCAGCTATCCAAACTCTACATCTAACCCTATAACCCATAACTCTATAGTGTTGGCCCAATGATTATATCATATTTTTGAATATGGTTAATATGTTAAGTTTAGCATTTCATTATCACTAATCTTTATACTATCGCTATAGCATTTCTACTTATACTTATACCTTTGGTGATATATGTCTAGTGGTTTACATATTAGTGATATGAGCTTATCTATCTTAAATTTAATCGGGTTGCCAAAATCAAAACTATGTTTTTGATTGTGGTCATTCAATTAAGTTTAATCATTATGATATCACTAACATTTATGCTATCACCTTAGCAATTATACTTAAACTCAGTATTGTCCTCATGTGCATTAAACTTATCATACTTGCTACTATGTATATTACTTTGTTCGTCTAACATGTACATGCAGAAAAGCAATAAGCAAGATCAATGTGGACATATGCAATGAAGAAATCATGGTGGGCCAAAGACGACGGATCCCACAAGTTTTCTCTGAACTACTCGACGACATCTCTGGAGCCACGCACCCTGGGGTTCCGCTGTCCGGTCAGCGGACGGGGGTCGAGGGGACAGCGCCCCTCGTTGGGGGTTCGGAGGCGAAGCCTCCGAAAGGTATTCAGTTTTTACAAACTGGATATCTTTGGACAGCTGCCGCCAAGAGAAAAAGCCAGCACCTATCAAAGGAAGAAGCCAAGCCATGCCATCATCATTTCTAGACTCTGAAGAAGCCTGCACCTGCCTAAGTTTATCTGGAGTCTGTAATGAATCTTAGGAATTATTATAAACACAAGAAATTGATGGCAAAATCGAAAGCTAGGACAAAAATAAGCCCAGGATCATTTTTGGTGGAAAACGGCATACCGACGGTATACCGGTGTATACCGATGGTATACCGGTTTTTGTTCACAGAAAGTTTCTGTTTACAAAACTGACATACCAACGGCATACCGGTCTATACCGACGGTATACCGCTTCCGAAATATTAAAATTCCAACGGTCGGATTTCTAGCCATTAATGATCCTAACGGCTATATTTCTAGCCGTTGCAATCCCAGACCGGTATACCGCCGGTATGCCGGATCATACCGGCGGTATGCCGGTTCGTGGACTGAAAAGTTGTCTTGAGCTCTTTTCAATGCTTTGGTTATAAATAGCCTTGAACCCCTTCATTCAAGGTTGATGCTTTGAGCCTAAAAATTTCTAAACCACCAAAGCCTATCCACATACAACTCTACAAAGCTTTCATTTGCCATCCACAAATTGTGTTAGAGTTATTGAGTTGAAAAGTGAGATCTTCATCTTATTGTATAAGGAGATCAAAACCTATTGTGAAAGGTTGAAGTTGGAGAGTATTCGTATCCAAACTCTCGGTGTGAAGTCGGAGAGCCCTTCGGATTAAAGCTCTTGTGTGTTAAAGTTGGCGAGTTCTTCGGATCCAAACTCGTGTTGAAGTTGGCGAGTTCTTCGGATCCAAACTCGTGTATAACTATTTACTCAAATAGTGGATTAAAGTCGGAGAGAGTTCCGGGACTGGAGTGCCTCTTGGGAGGATACCAGGATATATCGTGTATCGGTATTGTTATTGCTTTTTCTCTTATATTTATATTTTAAATTGTCCATTAGCTTGTGCTAAGTGCTTGATTAGTTAGCTTGACCCTATTCACCCCCTCTCTAGGATTCCTACAATTGGTATCAAAGCAAGGACTCTATTGTTAGGCTTAACATCCTTAGAGTAGATCCTTGTTATTTTCTATGGCATCGTATTCCTCATACTCCTCCTCCGATAAAGAGGGTTTTACTTCTAGTAGCATAGACAATCATGTTTCTTCTAAATGCAAGAAATGCTCTAAGTGGAAAGCCATGGCTAAGCAATCCTTAGAGATTCTTGACAACCTTCATTCTACAAATGAAGAACTTTCTGAAAGGTTATTCATTTAGAAGAAGCAAATGAGTTTTTGAGAAATGAAAATAATGATTTATTATCTAGACTTGATTCTCAAAACTCATCATGTGTTTCTTTAAAGAGTTTGAATGAGGCTTTAATTTTAAAAATCAAATCTCTTTCCTCATCAATAGAAGTTCTTAAGAGGCAAACTCATGAGCTAAATCATTTGCATGATTCTTCTATTGACACTTTAAAGAAACAAAATGATGCTTTTATCTCTAGAATTGCTTTATTTGAAAAAGAGAATGATATTTTAGTTGCTAAATTTGATTCTCTTACTTGCATGCATGATGATTTGCTATTAGAACATAATATTCTTAAAACCAAATCTTCTCATGCTCACTCTAGAGATATTCATCATTCTAGTATGTCACATGTTCACAACCATGCTCATACATGTGCACACACTAGTATTAGGTGCTTCTATTGCTCTCGCATTGGACACATGAGCTTAACTTGTCCTATTCGTAGGAGTTTTTCTACCAATGCTAGAGTAAATAGTATATGGGTCCCTAAAGCTAACAAACATGGATCCAAGTTTATTTGGATACCAAAGTCTTCGCCTAATGTTGTAGGTGAAGCTTCTTATATCGGGACATAGTACCGAGGAGCGTGTTGGTGGTTGCGAAGCTCAAAGGTCATCTTCTAAGAAATTGCACCAACACAAGTGTGGCCACTAGAGCCACTTTGGTAACATGCTAAACGATTCTCTTTAAATAGTTTATATTTGTAGAATCTAGCATGTCTCCTTTGACATCTTGCTACTAGCTCTCATTGATATATTTTAGTTGCTTATTATCTAAATCAATGTGAGATACAATACTAGCATGCTTAGTTATTTTTCTTATTAATTCTTTTATCTAGCATGACTAGTTACTCGGCTTAAATGATTAGTTCACACTATGTAGTTTATCACTCATTTTCTATTAAGTGTGACACATTTGATTTATGCATGCATGTTTTTCTTAATCTCTATATTATAAAGCATGCATATCACTCTAGTCCATAGGAGCTTGGTTTTGATTTGAGTTAATATGATTTTAACTCTCCGTCCTTAAAATTTTGAAATAGTTACTTCTTGCCGGTTTGTATTTAATATGTCATATTTTTCTTAATCGGTATTTGTGAATATATGTGTTTAGCACAAGCTTCTTATCACTTGACAAGTATATACTTATACTTCCATTTCAACCTTGTGCTCACATAATATATTCATTATTGATTCTCACCTTTTATTTTGATTATCTTCTTGAGAATCAATTATGTCTTTGCCTAATAAAGCTTATTTATATGTGTTTTGAATTTGTGATAGTTTTTTCAAATATTCATTAAGGATACATGACTATATTCATTAAAATTTCCATTTACATGTAGATCATGTATTTCTTATGTTGATATTTTTTTTGTATAAATATCTTTATTTGGGCATATGAGTTAAGCAAAAGTTTTATATTGACTTGAAGAGTATTTAAATATACTTGTTTCCTTCAAACTTGTGCTTATCTCATACCTTAGCTATTGATTCCTTTGACCAAATTTATTCTTCTTGAATCAATTAGCTTCTTCCTTAAAGTCTTCTTTTGATGATATCTTCTCGACTTTTTGGTTGGCATTATGGATACATGTTCTTAATTGGTTTTTGATCTTTTCATGTATGCCTATTCGTGATATATATAGTTTCATATATATATTAGTGATTCCTAACTTTTGATATTTATTTGTTTTATACCTTTAAGTTAGGATGTTGAGAGAGAATATTTATTTATGCCTTGCACTTGACTATTTATGGAAGTTCTTTTAAGAATCACATGGTTTTGTGCTTTGTCTTATTTTTATATTTACCTCCGTTTTTAGTGCACATTTTCAAATCGATATCTTCTATATATATACTATGATGCACTATGAAAGCTCTTTGAAAAATGTACTTCTTGATATCTTTAGCATTTAGCTTTCTTGATCGTAATGATCTTTCTTTGCTCATTCCTTGGATTTATGCTTCTTTTTGAATTATTGTTGCCCAATGATATTTTTGTAGCACATGAGAATACCTGTAATTGTTACATCATATTTCTTATGACTTTAGCTACTATGGTTTGAGCTTTTATGTTGAGATTTTCCCATTTCTAGAGAATACACTTATTTCATAATGGCTATAATATTTTGCATTCTCTAGATCGATCTATCATTTTATTATCTTGGGTTAATCTCAATACTTGGCAAAAATTTACTTTATTTCGTTTTCATGAATATCTCTTTTGGCATATACTTGATAAGAGTCTAAATTCATTTATTTGTCATCTTATGCTCTTATCCTTGCTTAGTAAAGAGTCTATAAATCATTTTATTCATTCAAAATGTATTTCCTCTTTGTGAACTCTTTGCTTAAGCAAGTATTTTTAGTGTTAGTGACTTAAGATTTAATGAGCACATTTATCTTGTTAATGGCTTCCCTCATTAATCTTATTTGGATTATATAGTTTGCTTATTTGTGATATATTATTAAGCTATATAATTTTGGCTCACTTTCACACATCTAGCTATATTCCTATATCTCAATCTATATATGATATGCTAGTTTACAAAAACAAGATTTGTGATATGCTTGATCTCTAAAACTAGTTTTACAAATTCTTTATTAGATCTTGTTTTCTCTTAGAGATTTGTGATTCCTAGTTTTAACTTTTGTCCATACTAGTCATTAGCAAGTCTCTCTTAAATTTCTCTCACTTTTTGAGTCATGATTTTATCGTATTATCATTACATCTCTTTAGATTGAATGTGTGATCATTTTGAGATTGACTCTTTTCCATATTTTTTTTATTTTATGAGATTTTATCATAAATATGATTTGGGATTTTTTTTATGAGATTTGTTGGATCATGTCTATTGTTTATTTTTTTTTGATAAAAGATCCTAATGGTTGAGTAGTCCTAAACTATCTAATTTTGTAAATGTCAAGTTAATTTACTACTCTACTTTGACTACTCATGGATTATCATATAGTGTCTTTGCTATTTGAACTTTATTGGTCTTTCATTTAGAAGTAGCAAAGTTTGGATATTACCCGGTTGATGGGTACATATGTGATAAAACATACCTTGTCCATGTAAAGTAATAAATTGGTTGATTCTTTCTTAATTAGATAATCATGGACATGATGTTTGAGTTTTATTTTTATTTTATTTTTTTTGCTATATTCTGTCTATCATTATGATTGTTCTTAATTGACTTTATTCTTTTTCATGATGACATTTTCTCAAAGGATAACATACATTGATCTATCATATTTAAATATGAGATCCTTATATATAGATTAATGTATGCCATCTTTTGATTATACGTGCTTAATTGGAATATTCTTTTGATTTTTCATCTTTAGTGGCTATTAATTGGATATCTTCTCTTTACTAAAGTGACATTATTCGTCTTTTGACGATTTTATAGCCTTATATGCATTGAGCAAGGGAGAGAAATCCACTGTTGATTTACCCCTAGATTTTGATGCTATAAGTGCTTAGAAACTAGTTACGCATATTTTGAGGGGGAGCAAATAAATTATTTTTAATTCATCTATACCCTCTAATATGTCGTATACATAGTTTGTCATGGACCCATACTTTCTTCATTTTTATATCTTATTGACTGAGGTCATGATATTTTTATTTTGAAGGATTTATGAATGTGTATGTGTTTGTCCTATTAACTTATCTCTCTCTTTCATATGGGTTAAATATATCATCTTGCTAATATTAACTTTCAGATCCTATCTTGATGAATATTATGCTTTCGTTAATTTGGCTTTTCTTTCATGCTTAATTGATTTGGCTTTCCTTGTTGAGGACTTATCCAAAATTCATGATTTTTATCAACTTTGGTAGTACTTGAGGGGGAGCATTCAAGTCGACTGAATTTCTCTTTCTCAAGTATTTTTCTCCTTTACCTTCATGTTTATCTAAAGGGTATTCATATAGCATGATAAGGTAATTGAGTTCAAATGCATGAACTTGGATAAGCATATAGATCTTGCAAATAATGAGATTACTTTATATCAATTGCAATATTTTACATTGATCATTCTTTTATTTTGTTCCACTATTTATTGTGGACAATTATGATTATTAATGGTTTCTTTGATCAATGTTTCAAGTTTACATCTTTTCAATTGGTATCAAGTTTATTTAATTTCATATCTCAATTGGTATCTATTAGTTGTAATTATCTATTCCTCATGGCTTTTGTTTGAAATCCTTTATTTCATAGTTCTCTTCCAAAACTAGAGCAATATTTCATATCCTATTGTGTTTTGGATTTATTCCTTGGATTTCAAGTTGGTAAACTACTTATTTCTTGTTTTTCAAATACTTTTACTTTTACCAACTATATTGTATTTTGACAAGCAATTTTCTATTTAGTACTCTACATTTGGTATGTAGTTTTATACACTTGTCTTTACACACTTCTCCCATTGTTTTTCATTAGTATATCTTGATCATGATTGTCTATGACTTTCCCATGCTCTAATTTCTATGCTTGAGATTGATTTCATTTTATCTCTTAGTACGGAGAGCCTATTTTTGATCATGTCAAAGGGGAGAAGTAAGTTTAAGTATGCTTTATAAGTAATCTAAGTAGTATGCTTTTAGTGATATTACTTATATCTTTTGTATATTAGTGATACATGCATCTATTGTGTCCATACTAAACTTAACCGATTTGCCATAATCAAAAAGGGGGATTTTTGGCCCAATGATTATATCATATTTTTGAATATGGTTAATATGTTAAGTTTAGCATTTCATTATCACTAATCTATATACTATCGCTATAGCATTTCTACTTATACTTATACCTTTGGTGATATATGTCTAGTGGTTTACATATTAGTGATATGAGCTTATCTATCTTAAATTTAATCGGGTTGCCAAAATCAAAACTATGTTTTTGATTGTGGTCATTCAATTAAGTTTAATCATTATGATATCACTAACATTTATGCTATCACCTTAGCAATTATACTTAAACTCAGCATTGTCCTCATGTGCATTAAACTTATCATACTTGCTACTATGTATATTACTTTTTGTTCGTCTAACATGCACATGCAGAAAAGCAATAAGCAAGATCAATGTGGACATATGCAATGAAGAAATCATGGTGGGCCAAAGACGATGGATCCCACAAGTTTTTTCTGAACCACCCGACGACATCTCTGGAGCCACGCCCCGGGGGTTCCGCTGCCCGTCAGCGGACGGGGGTCGAGGGGACAGCGCCCCTCATCGGGGTTCGGGGGCGAAGCCCCCGAAGGTATTCAGTTTTTACAAACTGGATATCTTTGGACAGCTGCCGCCAAGAAAAAAGCCAGCACCTATCAAGGAAGAAGCCAAGCCATGCCATCATCATTTCAAGACTCTGAAGAAGCCTGCACCTGCCTAAGTTTATCTGGAGTCTGTAATGAGTCTTAGGAATTATTGTAACACAAGAAATAGATGGCAAAATCGAAAGCTAGGACAGAAATAAGCCCAGGATCATTTTTGGTGGAAAACGGCATACCGACGGTATACCGGTGTATACCGATGGTTACCGGTTTTTGTTCACAGAAAGTTTCTGTTTACAAAACCGGCATACCGACGGCATACCGGTCCATACCGACAGTATACCGCTTCCGAAATATTGAAATTCCAACGGTCGGATTTCTAGCCATTAATGATCCCAACGGCTATATTTCTAGCCGTTGCAATCCCAGACCGGTATACCGCCGGTATGCCGGATCATACCGACGGTATGCCGGTTCGTGACTGAAAAGTTGCTTGAGCTCTTTTCAATGCTTTGGTTATAAATAGCCTTGAACCCCTTCATTCAAGGTTGATGCTTTGAGCCTAAAATTTCTAACCACCAAGCCTATCCACATACAACTCTACAAGCTTTCATTTGCCATCCACAAATTGTGTTAGAGTTATTGAGTTGAAAAGTGAGATCTTCATCTTATTGTATAAGGAGATCAAACCTATTGTGAAGGTTGAAGTTGGAGAGTCTTCGTATCCAAACTCTCGGTGTGAAGTCGGAGAGCCCTTCGATTAAAGCTCTTGTGTGTTGAAGTTGGCGAGTTCTTCGGATCCAAACTCGTGTTGAAGTTGGCGAGTTCTTCGGATCCAAACTCGTGTGTAACTATTTACTCAAATAGTGGATTAAAGCCGGAGAGAGTTCCGGGACTGGAGTGCCTCTTGGGAGGATACCATGATATATCGTGTGTCGGTATGTTATGCTTCTTCTCTTGTATTTATATTTTTAAATTGTCCATTAGCTTGTGCTAAGTGCTTGATTAGTTAGCTTGACCCTATTCACACCCCTCTAGGGTTTCCTACATATAGTACACATACATACCCAAACCTCACCTCATCTCTAAGCACATATAGGTATTGATATCTATTCAAATTCAGGTCACTTATACCTCCCTAGTATATAAATATCACACATATAGATTATCTAATATATGTATACATATAAA